>JAVSCE010018566.1:0-86742 GCA_032199065.1 Smutsia gigantea | reverse complement strand
ACTTCAACCAGATTTTAAAAAGCCCAAATAAGATTATACTGATATCAAATTTTTTAATTCCTAGCACTGAATTCATTCTAAAGGAATCGTGGTCTACTTGCCAAAATCTAGTTATCAAAGTCTTGCTTTGGTATCCATTTTACTACTATAAAGTTTAAACCTGTAACTAAAGTAAAAACTTCAATACTCAAATCTTAAAACATTAATGTCTATGCCATTTTATTTTCTAGAGTAATTTTGCGGTAAAAAGCAAAAAATTATATTTAGACATCAAAACTTTCAAACATAACTCCTAGTTTATTTTCTCAACAACTTACTTCTAATCAGCTAACACAGCTTTAATCAGAATTATGCTGGATAAATTCCTGGCTATTCTGCCATGAGTTCTATCAGATAAACAAAATGACATTGATATTAGGTACCAAAAATTAAGTAACACCTTGGTAGAGTCTGTTCATATCTAAAATTATCACGTTTAAACTTCAGGTGCAGACATATCTATAAATGGCAATGAAACACTAACTTTGATCATACTTGTAAATATATTTTATAATTTTACATGATAAACTTGCTCCTATTTCAGTCTATGGCACAATAAGGGTATCAGAAATTAAATAAAAAGATTCTATGGCTAGCAAAATTAAAATCCATACATGTCTGTGAAAAAAAATTCACTTGTCAAATGACAAGTATCTCTAATATCTGAGTCATGAAAAGGTAAAGGCTTCACACTTAAAACTGTACAAAAATTTAATGAATCTCTAGCACTACCTACTTTGCAGTATTTTTTCCCCTCAGTATTATGTGTGATGATATAGTAAAAACACATACAAATCTTTCCTTGGCTCACAGTATTTTCTAAAACAGAAAATTGCTCCATTTTTACATACCTTGACAAAGATCACAGGGAGCGTCTGTTTGGCTCGACTGTAGTGTCTGGCAACTCTGTATACTGTTTCCGGGACATAGTCCAGCACCAGATTAAGATAGACCTCATCTTTCTGAAAGAGTTTAAAGGGAAAAAAAACAAGATAAGACACTGGTTTTTAAATTTTCAAATTATTCAAATTAAGAGTAAAATCTCTATATATTCACTATTTCAGATTTTTAAACAAAAGATTCATATGTTCAATTATAATTATACAAAATTAATTCAGAATATAACTGTAATAGTAAAAAGAATTCTATCACACCTTTTTACTAATTTTTCATGGAAAAAATATAGTCATTTCAATAGTTAAGATTCCTAATCATACTTCAAACAATTATTTGGTTTATATGATTTTAAAGACTATTACCTGTAAAAAAATTTCTCATTTTCTAGTTTGAGAATGGATACCCTCATATCCTACCAGGAAATGTATCATGACAGAAGACAGAGTATTGACTTGGGAGTAAGTAATGAGCATTATAGCCCTAGTTCTGCTGTTAACTGATGTAACACAAGTCACTTCATCTCTCTAGGCTTCTGTTTCTTCAACTATAATAGGAAGTGTTAGACTAGGTATTCTTCAAAATTTCTCTAACTTCTACAAAAAGATTCCTTGGTTACCTCTAATTCTCTATAATTAGTGGAACAACCATTTGACTTCTACAATTAACAGAAAGAAAAATAACTTGTAGCGAGTTACCTTACTCACAAGTTCACTGCAGGTCATATGTTTAAACAGCCATTCTTAGCAGCATAAAGACACCAATCCAGAGAAATTCTCAAGATGGCGGCATGAGTAGGGTGGTGGAAATCTCCTCCCAAAACCATATATATTTTGAAAATACAGCAAATACAAAACTATTCCTAAAAGAGTGACCAGAACATACAGTACACCAGCCAGGCTACATCTATATCTGTGAGAATTCAACATTTCATGGAAAAGGTAAGATACAAAACCGTGACCTGGCAGGACCCAAGCACTCCACCCACCCAAGCTCACCTTCAAGAGGAAAAGAATCAGAGTGGGGAGGGAGTGGAAGCACAGGAATGCTAAATAACCAGCCCTAGTAATCTGCCCTGGGAGTAGAGACACACATTGCATGGTGCACTGGATATTAGCAGAGCAGAAAAGCAAAATCTGAGATTAAGGCAGCGAACAGGTTCCCACAGCTGGCTGCCCTGGGATAAAAGAAAAGCAGGTGCTTTAAAAGTCTTAAAGGAACAAGGGTTAACAGGTGGACAAAATCGTCCTGGCACACTCAGCTCAGCAGGCTGGGAACTTTAAGGAACTTCAGGGGCTCTAACACCCTGGGTAGAAACACAGATCCGAGGCCTCTCACGGCAATAAGCAGGCTGCTGTTCCCTCACCCCACCGGCACTGCAAGAAAACTGGCTGACCCACCATTGCTGTGGAACAGCCAGGGAGCAGGCCCACCTACAGCAACCACACAGCTTAACATAGAGCATTAGCCCTGTGTGCAGCTAACTGGCCCAGACACAGAGGCTGTTCCCTGCGCGCAGTTGACCGGCACACACAGCGGAGACCGGCGCAGAATCCAGGAGGCACAAAGGGGCTTTCTTCTCACGGCAGAACACACATCGCTTACCTGCGACCCCCGACACTGCCCTAGGCCACTCCGAGGGCTGACCCGCCCACGGCACCTCAGGGGATTCGCTCAGAAGCTGTTCCCTGCACGCAGCTGACTGGCACAGATAGCAGAGATGGACACAGAGTCCAGGAACATGAAGGGGCTCTATTCTCGCAACAGAACACACGCTGCTCTCCTCTGACATCTGCCAGTACCCTAGGTCATCCCGAGGGCCACCCCGCCCATGGCAGCTCAGGGGATTAACCCATAGGCTGCTCCCTGGACGCGGTTGACCAGCACAGACAGCAGAGATGGGCGCAGAGTCCGGGAGGAATGAAGGGGCTCTGTTCTCGTGGCAGAACACATGCTGCTGGCCTGCGACCCCTGCCACCGCCCTAGGTCATCCCGGGAGCCGCTCTGCCCATGGCAGCTCGGGATTAACGCAGAGGCTGCTCTCTGCACATGGCTGAAAGGCACAGACAGCAGAGATAGGCTAGGAGACCAGCAAGCAGGAAGGAACTTTGTTCTCCCAGCTGACACACACGGCACTCGTCGGCAACCACTGTCATTGCCGGGAAAAGGCAGAACCTTGTTCAGTCTAGAGAGAGGGCTTGGTGAGCCTGAAATCACCTATTTTCCTGAAAAAGAATTGGAAATAAAAGTCATAAGCATGCTGATGGAGCTATACAGAAATATGCAATAGCTAAAGAATGAATTCCGGAGGGAGATAACAGAAATGAAACAAACAATGGAAGGATTTAAGAGCAGACTGGATGAGGTGGAAGAGGCTGTTAATGGAAAAGAAATCAGAGAACAGGAATACAGAGAAGCTGAGGCAGAGAGAGAGAAAAGAATCTCTAGGAATGAAAGAATATTAAGAGAAATGTGTGACCAATGCAAACGGAACAATATTCGCATTATAGGGATACCAGAAGAAGAAGAGAGAGAAAAAGGATAGAAAGTGTATTTGAAGAAATAATTGCTGAGAACCTCCCCAATTTGGAGAAGGAAATAGTCTCTCAGACCATGGGAGTCCACAGATCTCCCAACACAAGGGACCCAAGGAAGACAACACCAAGACATATAATAATTAAAATGACAAAGATCAAAGATAAGGACAGAGTATTAAAAGCAGCCTGAGAGAGAAAAACGATCACCTACAAAGGAAAACACATCAGGCTATCATCAGACTTCTCAGCAGAAACCTTACAGGCCAGAAGAGAATGGCATGATATATTCAATGCAATGAAACAGAAGGGCCTTGAATCAAGCATACTGTATACAGCAGGATTATCATTTTAATTTGAAGGACGGATTAAACAATTCCTAGATAAGCAAAAGCTGAGGGAATTTACTCCCACAAGCCATCTCTACAGTGTATTTTAAAGGGACTGCTCTAGATGGAAGTGCTTCTAAGGCTAAATAGCTCTCACCAGAGAAAATAAAACCACAGCAAAGAAAGTAGACCAACCAAATACTAACTAAATGCAAAATAAAATCAGCTATCCACAAAATCTGTCAAGGGAAACAGAAAGAGTACAGAATAAAACACCTAACATAAAGAGTGGAGAAGGAAGAAAAAAGGGAGAGAATCAGACTGTTTATAATAGCATAAAAAGTGAGGTAAGTTAGATGGTTAGATAGTAAAGAAGCCACTCTTCAACCTTTAATAACAACAAATCCAAAGCCTGCAATGGCAATAAGTACATATCTATCAATAATCACCCTAAATGTAAATGGACTAAATGCACCAATCAAAAGATACAGAGCAATAGAATGAATAAGAAAGCAAGACCCATCTATATGCTGCTTACAAGAGACTCTCTTCAAACCCAAAGACATACACAGACTAAAAGTGAATGATGGAGAGATATTTCATGCAAACAATAGGGAGAAAAAAGCAGGTGTTGCAGTACTTGTATCAGACAAAATAGACTTCAAAACAAAGAAAGTCACAAGAGACAAAGAAGGACATTATATAATGATAAAGGGGTCAGTCCAAGAAGAGGATATATAACTATTATAAATATCTATGCACCCAACATAGGAGCACCTACATATGTGAAACAAATACTAACAGAATTAAAGGAGGAAATAGAATGCAATGCATTCATTTTAGGAGACTTCAACACACCACTCACTCCAAAGGACAGATCAACCAGACAGAAAATAAGTAAGGACACAGAGACACTGAACAACACATTAGAACACAGACCCAACAGACATCTACAGAACTCTACACCCAAAAACAGCAGGATACACATTTTTCTCAAGTGCACATGGAACATTTTCCAGAACAGACCACATACTAGGTCACAAAAAGAGCCTCAGGAAATTCAAAAAGATTGAAATTCTGCCAACCAACTTCTCAGATAACAAAGGTATAAACCTAGAAATAAATTGTACAAGGAAAACTAAAAGGCTCACAAACACATGGAGGCTTAACAACATGCTCCTAAACAATCAATGGATCAATGACCAAATTGAAACAGAGATCAAGCAATATATGGAGACAAATGAAAACAACAGCACAAGGCCCCACCCTTCTGTGGGACACAGCGAAGGCTTTTCTAGGAGGAAAGTATATTGCAATCCAGGCCTATTTAAAGAAGGAAGATCAATCCCAAATGAATAGTCTAAATTCACAATTACTGAAACAGGAAAAAGAAGAACAAATGGGGCCCAAAGTCAGCAGAAGGAGGGACATAATAAATATTAGAGAAGAAATAAATATAATTGAGAAGAATAAAACAAAAGGAAAAATTAATGAAACCAAGAGCTTGTTTTTTGAGAAAATAAACAAAATAGATAAACCTCTAGCTAGACATACTAAGAGAAAAAGAGAATCTACACACATAAACAGAATCAGAATAGATGCTGAAAAGACATTCGACAAAATTCAACATCCATTCATGATAAAGACTCTCAACAAAATGGGTGTAGAGGGCAAGTACCTCAACATAACAAAGGCCATGTACGACAAACCCACAGCCAACATCATACTAAGCAGCGAGAAGCTGAAAGCTTCTCCCCTAAGATCGGGAACAAGACAAGGATGCCCACTCTCCCTGCTTTTATTCAACACAGTAAAGGAGGTCCTAACCATGGCAATCAGACAACACAAAGAAATAAAAGGCACCCAGATTGGTAAGAAGCTAAACTTTCACTGTTTGCAGGTGACATGATATTGTATTTAAAAAACCCTAAAGAATCCCCTCCAAAACTACTAGAACTAATATCTGAATTCAGAAAAGTTGCAGGATACAAAATTAACACACAGAAATCTGTTGCTTTCCTATACACTAACGATGAACTAGCAGAAAGAGAAATCAGGAAAACAATTCCATTCACAATTACATCAAAAGAGTAAAATACCTAGGAATAAACTTAACCAAGGAAGTGAAAGACCTATACCCTGAAAACTACAAGACACTCGTAAGAGAAATTAAAGAGGGCACTAACAAATGGAAATTCGTCCCATGCTCTTGTGTAGGAAGAATTAATATTGTGAAAATGGCCATCCTACCTCAAGCAATCTACAGATTCAATGCAATCCCTATCAAAATACTGACAGCATTCTTCAACAAACTGTAACAAATAGTTCTAAAATTCATATGGAACCACAAAAGACCCCGAATAGCCAAAGCAATCCTGAGAAGGAAGAATAAAGCAGGGGGGATCTCTCTTCCCAATTTCAAGCTCTACTACAAAGCCCCAGTAATCAAGACTATTTGGTACTGGCACAAGAACAGACCAATAGACCAGTGGAACAGAATAGAGAAACCAGATATAAACCCAAGCATATGTGGTCAATTAATATACGATAAAGGAGCCATGGATATACAATGGGGAAATGACAGCCTCTTCAACAACTGGTGTTGGCAAAACTGGACAGCTACATGTAAGAGAATGAAACTGGATTATTGTCTAACCCCATACACAAAAGTAAACTCAAAATGGATCAAAGACCCGAATGTAAGTCATGAAACCATAAAACTCTTAGAAAAAAAACATAGGCAAAAATCTCTTGGACATAAACATGAGCGACTTCTTCATGAACATGTCTCCCCGGGCAAGGGAAACAAAAGCAAAAATGAACAAGCGGGACTATATCAAGCTGAAAAGCTTCTGTACAGCAAAGGACACCATCAGTAGAACAAAAAGACATCCTACAGCATAGGAGAATATATTCATAAATGACGTATCCGATAAGGGGTTGACATCCAAAATACATAAAGAACTCACGCACCTCAACAAATAAAAAGCAAATAATCCAATTAAGAAATGGGCAGAGGACTTGAACAGACACTTCTCCAAAGAAGAAATTCAGATGGCCAACAGGCACATGAAAAGATGCTTCAGATTGCTAATCATTAGATAAATGCAAATTAAAACCACAATATCATCTCACACCAGTAAGGATGGCCACCATCCAAAACACAAATAACAACAAATGTTGGCAAGGATGTGGAGAAAGGGGAACCCTCCTACACTGCTGGTGGGAATGCAAATTAGTCCAACCATTGTGGAAAGCAGTATGGAGGTTCCTCAAAAAACCCAAAATAGAGATACCATTTGACCCAGGAATTCCACTCCTAGGAATTTACCCTAAGAATGCAGGAGCCCAGTTCAAAAAGGCATATGCACCCTTTGTTTATCGCAGCATATTTACAATAGCCAGGAAATGGAAGCAACCTAAGTGTCCATCAGCAAATGAATGGATAAAGAAGATGTGGTATATATACACAATTGAATATTATTCAGCCATAAGAAGCAAACAAATCCTACCATTTGCAACAACATGGATGGAGCTAGAGGGTCTTATGCTCAGTGAAATAAGCCAGGCAGAGAAAGACAAGTATCAAATGATTTCACTCATATGTGAAGTATAAAAACAAAGGAAAAACTGAAGGAACAAACAGCAGCAGACTCACAGAACCCAAGAATGAACTAACAGTTACCAAAGGGAAAGGGACCTGGGAGGATGGGTGGGAAGGGAGGGATAAGGGGGAAAAAGGGGTATTACGATTAGCA
Source organism: Smutsia gigantea (assembly GCA_032199065.1). NCBI lineage: Eukaryota > Metazoa > Chordata > Mammalia > Pholidota > Manidae > Smutsia > Smutsia gigantea. The sequence goes on along the minus strand of JAVSCE010018566.1, from coordinate 79,188 downwards.
CACATAATGTTAAGGGGTGGGGGCACAGGGAAGGCAGTACAACACAGAGAAGACAAGCAGTGATTCTATAGCATCTTACTACACTGATGGACTGTGACTATAATGGGGTATGTGGTAGGGACTTGATAATGGGGGGAATCTAGTTACCATAATGTTGCTCATGTAACTGTATATTAATGATACCAAAATAAAAAAAAATAAAAAGACAGGGTCAGTGGAGAGAAAGAAGGGAATTGCGACTAAGTACCAAGTAGGAAAGAAGAAGAGAGAGAGTTACCCTTACCCTATTCATGTGAATAGCATCCATTTTATGAAGTGAAGCAGAAAACAAAGTTGAGAATCACTGTGCTTAAGTCTAGAGTTTGCTACTGAGTGGGAAAATGTGTAGGTTAACTTTCACAATCTTCCCACTTTGAAAACATCTTACCACCAACATGAAGTGAAGAATTTCAATTTTCAGCATTTATTGAGCATTTTCTGTATGTCAGTAGCCACTATAGAGGAAGTAAGGGTGTAGGTATAAACTGAAGTTTTTAAAATTCAGTATGAAAGGAGCATTTCAGGCAGAGAGAAAGCTATATCCAAGATGTGAGTTTAAGAGTACAGCAGAGTTCAGGAAACAGTTTACTGAGACAGCATGCCATTAACCCTACTATCTTTTTACTAGCCCCCACTCCTTCATGTTCTCTTTTCTTCCCTCCAGGTCCAGCTTCCATGGTCTACCATTACCCTCACTCTCTAACATGGTTTTTATAAATAAAGTTTTGTAGGAACACAGTGATTCTCATTCACTCAAGTACTGTCTATGGCTGCTTCTGGACTACCATGGCAGAGTTGAGTAGTTGTGACAGAGACCATATAGCTTGTAAAACCCAAAATATGTACTTATCTGGCCCTTTATGAAAACGCTTGCTAAGTTTGCTTTAGCTCGCACTTGTTTGATAAATATAAGCCTGTTTAAATCCAGCTTTCTGCCGATTCCATGCCTATACCCAAACAGCTGAACATGGCTGCAGAGAAGCCCAAAATTGTGCTGACTAGCCTCACGTTAAGTTCATCATGAAGAAATACAACCAGCCCAGGAATCATAAATTCACCTAGCCCATTCACTATCCCAAACTACTTGATTTCTTCTCTCCTTCTCTTCAATCTCCAGTACTACTACTCCCATTCTCACCCAAATGCCAGCATCTACACCCATATGATCTTCCTCACTTCTCTAGCTAAAGGTGGCCAAGCTCTTTTCTAAGGCATGCTACATGTAAAAAAAAAAAGGTACTTTCTGCTTTTCCTATTCACAGTCATTGCTTCAGTAATTTTTCTCTTTCTCCATCAATTATTCTCTCTCAGTGGGAGCATTACAATCAGCACACGAACTTGCTGTTACTTCTCCCATCATTAAAAAAAACTTCTCCCTAACCACACTAATTATATCACTGTATTTTCTGGCCCCCATAACAGCGAAATTCCTCAAGAGGTGTCTAAACTGACTTTCTCCAATACCTGCCTCCTCTTGTTCTCTCCAAAAGTATTTTACCACATTATACCAGAACTGTTCAATCAGTTATCTTTTGCTGAATCCAATGTCAATTTTGAGTCATCACCCTATCTCTCCCTTCTACTTTAATCAGTACTACCATGTGATGTAGTTTGATCGTGTTCCCTTTTTTGAAACACATGCTTCATTTGGGTTCTACAACACTATACTCTTCTTGTTTTCATCCTAACTTAAAGACAGCTCATTTTGTTTTCCATTTTTGGTTCCTTCTATTCTCTTTTATCTCTTAAGGAATGGAAGATCCCAGGGTTCAGTCCTCAGATTTCTCTTCTTTATAAGCTCACTCCACTGATGATGTAAATAGCTCAATACTGCATATATTGATGAGTCCCAAATTCATATACATCCTGGACCTCTGTCTTCACTTCTAGACTAGCATTTCCAACTGTGCACTTGACTTGATTGTCCAGGCTAAGAACCTTAGAATCGTCATTAATTCCCCACTTTCTTCTTTTTTTCACACATACACACACATTTTCCATATCTATATCTATATCTACATCTATATCTATAACTGTATAAATGCTAATGGTTCCACCTTTCTAACTTATCCAGAAGCCAACCACTTCTTACCATCTTCATTGCTACAATCCTGGTCTGAGCCTCTCACCTGGATTATTGCAATATTCTCCTAAATGGTCTCCCTGCTTCCACCTTTACCCCCTTACAGTCTAATATCAACAAAATATGTTAGATCGTATCTCTTCTTCCACTCTACCTCACAAAGATTTACTCTTATAAGTGATCTATAGGTCTTAACACATGCACTTCCTTATTTCTCTGTCTCCCTATTGTTCACTGATCTCTAGCAACAACAGCTTCGTGCTGTTCCTTGAACACATTTGGCGTGCCTTCACATTCAGGCCCTCTCTACCAATTAGTTCTTCAGCCTGGAATCTTCTTCCAACAGATATACACACAGCTCACTTGCCTCTACTCCTTCAAATCTTTGCTCAAGTGTTACTGTCTTACAGTGGCTTTCTCTAATTACCCCATTTAAAATTGCAACCATCTGCCTTCTCCATTTTATTTTTCATGATCAACATCACTTTCTAACCACATAGTTTATGTTTTGTTGTCTGCTTCCCACCATTAGACTAAGCTCCATGAGGGAAAAGATTTTTGTTTTATTCACTCATCTCCACCTAGAATAGTGCACAGCATATAGGAGGTACTCAATACATACTTGCTGAATAAATTTTAGCTCAGAGGCAATGATATTATTTTAAAATTAGGATGAGAATCTGACAGGTCTGTTTTAACTCAAACAGCACTGTGAAAAGTGGATATGGAGAGAGGGAAAGTAGGGACGATGAGAATGAAAACAGTGTGAGCAACTAACACTTTCTCCAAGAACACAGGCCTAGAGCAATGAGCAGGCAATAGGACTTAATAAGGGGAATGGTGAGGGGCAGGCAGGCATATTAGTCAAGTAAACATTAGAGTACTAAGGCAAACCTGAAAAACCAAGAAGTTGGTATTGGTTTAACAGTCGGTAAACTTGGGCAACTAAGCAGTTAATAAGACAGGGAAAACATAAAGAGCAAAAAAGTGTGTGAGGGAAAAAGTCAGCTGAACTTTTACTTAATGAATTTCAGAACATTTTAGGTAGCTATGTTCCATCAGGTTGCAAACACAGGTCAAGTCAAAACTCAGGGAACAAGAGTGGAGTACAGCTAGAGATTTAAGCAAGAGCTGAAACTATAAGAACAGACTCATTCACCTAAAAAAGAGTGTGTACAGTAAGAGAGTGAGAAAGGGCTTAATATGGGATCCTGAAAACAGTTAAGAAGCAGATGACATTAAGGGACAACTTAGCAAAGACTAAGAAAGAGAACTAAGAGCCATAAAAAAAGTAAAGATAAACTAGCATCAAGAGATCCAAAGCTGATGTTTCAATAATGATGAGATGGGGAACAGAAAGCATTTCAGTGGCAGAAGGAATAAGGCCTGCAAAAGTGTTGGGTCTGGTATCTCACAGTATACTGATGGTCCTGGAAAGAGAAATTTCAGACATGGTGCCAGCAGCAATCAACGTGTACTGAGTTCAAGAGCAAGAAGATGGCAGGTGAGTAATAGGAGGTAGTTAATTCAGTTTGTTCTTACAAACAGTAAGGAGACAGTAGTGACAGGAAGGAGAGAGTTGGGACCTGTTTATTTGAAGGGAAGCAAAGTCAAAGAAAAATTGTTGATGTTATTTTTTGTTTGTATTTTTTAATGGCTAAAATATATTTGTAGACTGAGTGGATAAAGACAGAATAAAGTTATAAGAAAGGAAAGAAAAGGGATAACTGATGAGACAGGGTTCTAGATTATCACAAGAAAAGGTAAGAACACAGATAAGCTATACAGTATAGTAATTAAGAGGTAAAGGTGAGTATGAGTCACACAAAGTTACACAGAAGTCCTAATTCTGCTACTACAAATCATATGACCATGAGCAAATTACTTAAAACTTCTCTAGCCTCAGTTTCCTGTAAAATAGTGCTAATGATAGTATCTACTTTAAAATGCGGCCATGGGATTATGGAAATAATCTCATGTAAAGCTCTTTAAACACATTACCTGGCACATAATAAAGACTCAAATTTTAATGATCATTTTTAAAAAGGAATGGTGCCACATTTTTTCTTCTGTACATCTAAAATAAGTGACTAGGTGTTAGGGAGAACTTTAAGTAAAATGAGTGTATGTCTGATGACTATTTCTTATAAAATAAGAGATAAGGTCATATGCATAACTGAGTATATAGCAAGAGTAATGCTGAAGGATAAGAGAAAATTTCGGAGATCAAGGCTTGGATAACTACCAGTTGCAAATGAAGATGGGTTCCAATAAAGAGAATAAGTAGAATACTAAACTGATGTTGAAGGGATGTATAAGTAGAATTCAAGGTATGTTGAGTCTCAGGTTTTAGAAAGGTTATTAAACACAGATGCCAAAGCTATCCTTTTTAAAAGTATTATTTAATTATAAGGTTTCCTGATTTTAATAACTCATATGACAAAGTTAATCATGATATATTTATGAATGACCTGGAGATGTGTATAGCACTGGATTACAATTTAATTCATTTGCTCAACAGTCATATCAAAGGAATAAAAATAAATGAATGCCAAGTTCAAGGAAGGTTTCTAGTTAAAGGGCTATAAGCTCTGTCCTTGCATTGTCCCAGTCAATATTTTCATAAATGATTTCATTTATTAGAGGTTGCAAAAGCTAATTTCTTCAATGGCTAAGCCATAAAAATATAAGTGTGTGAACCCAAAATGTGCAATACAGTAAGGGGCAGAGGGTTGGTAAGTCATATAATTCAAAACATAGCTGAAAGCATTCTGAAAAAAAAAAACGTTAATAGAATGTGCTAGAAATAAAATACATCAGGGAATGGTTTGGTCAGTCAGTTTACAATTTCTGACTTCAATACAACCACCTAAGACTGACACAAACCTAGGAAAACTGGCTTGAAATGGAAGACCAATTAAGAATTTAAAGGACTCTGACAGTCTGGAGCGCTAAGCCAAATCCACAATATAAAAAGTGCTAACAAATAAAAACATAAAACCCTACTATTAAAATCAAAGTATCAATTTATTATGTAGAATGAAAAATAAGACTCAACAGTAATTGATCTGGAAAATAAATTGAAGAGAACTCAAAAGGAATCAACACTGAGATACAACTAATAAAGTTTAATGCAATACTAGGTTACAGTAGAACTACTGTGTTCAGATCAATAAAGATAATTCCACTCTATTTTGAACAATTCAGGCCTCATTTGACATACTGATGATATCCATTTTTAAGCAGTGTATTTTACTCATAATATTAACAAAGCAGAATATATCAAAGGAAGATTAATGAAACTATGTCTGAAATAGGTTAAATATCTCAATTTGCTACACTATGAAAAATATCAAGGTTCAAATTATATTTGAACTAGTACTTTGCAGATTAACATAAGCCTATCTTTTTTCTCAAATTTTGTTTATTCACTCATCAAAAACTTAATTAATCATCAAAAACTTGCAGTTTTCTTTAGAAGAGATCTGTCCACTCTGTAGATACACTCTAAATATCCCTTTGGTATTTAGAAGCTGTCATTTTGATTGTCTTTATTTCCTAAGACACTGGAGATGTCCCATTATACTTAAAGGCCCTGTGTATGAACTACCTTTCACTTCATGGCTCTGTGCCTGCATTCAAATCAAATATACTTTTTTTTTTTAATTAACTGGGTCCTAAGATTGAAACCAAACCAACAAATCAATGATACTACCACCAATCCTGACTTGAAATAAATGGGCTAACATCATGTTCTTTAAAAGCTCTTCTTAAACTTAGAGATATTCTGCTGAAATTACCCCAGGAATAATTGCTGAGGGGAGAGTGCTCATCTCCAGCAAACATCATCACAGTAGAGAAAATACTAGTTATCTGACATTTCCAAAGTAGTTTTGTTTAGTGATTCATGCAAAAAATAATTCATGAGACTGGGGATGCTAATATTTCAAGAAGAAAGAAGGAACAGGATTCAGCATTTCTATCATTTGTAATTTTCTGAAATATGTCAGGTCTGCTGTTTTCTTAATGTATTCTCTCTCTTTTGGGTTACTAGACAAAATGCCTAAATATGCACATATTAGCTATAAATTTTAAAAGCCAAATACAAAAATACAATACATAAAAAGTATCATTTAGATACTAAAAAATCTACTAACATAATGAGAAAGTACTAATTTCAAACAACAGTTACTAGGCTTCCAAAATATTTCCTAAGGAGTCACTGCTACAAATCCTTTAAAAGGAATCTGGTAGTATACAAAGTGAATCTTACTCAGAAATCTCCAAAAAATTACATAGTGTACAATCTAGAGAGAATACCTCTCAATGGTTCAGTTTTTCTATTATCACCTTTATTAATAAACTACACTCTAACTGGTGATAACCACTCCTCTATGAACTCCACTCTAAAACCATTCATTGAGTAAGAAATTTAAATGGCAAAATTTTCATCACACCTAACAACAAACCAACAAGAATTAGGATAACTCCATCCTCCATTTGGAAAGTAAATACTACACTAACATGTTCTTTAGCTGCATACGACTTTTGAGGTAACAAAATTGCTTGAGGCTGCAGTTTTAAATAGAATGTTATAATTCTAAAAATTTGATGGGATGCAAAGCAGCCTATTAGAGAACCCAGTAATAGACAAAAGTATCATGGTAGCTCAGGCTTCTCCTCAGAATTGAGTTAGGGGAACTTGGACTAGCAAAAATAGACAACGATAACAACCCTTCAGAACAGAAGCTTTTTCTCTGATGGGTGTGCCAGGCTGGCTGGAGATGGGAGTAATACTAAAAGCAAGTGGGTATGGATTAGGAAAAAGAAATATTCTTTTGCTTGGAAGACTGGGGGAGGTAATGGGGAAAAGGAGATGAGCACCTAGCATACAACAAGATTATGGCAAGTTTCATCCTTATCTCAAACCTTCAAACAAAATAAATACCAAAATTACAAAAAGTTAAAAAAAAACACCCTATAAATGTACCAGAAGAAAATATGAATGTGTTTGCAAATCCTGGAAGACTATAAGCTATTAAGGGAAAATAATGCCAATTTAATTACATAAAAATGTGAACATTTATGCTGCTTAAAAAACCAGAACAAACCAAATTTTAAAAATATGACAATTTGGCCCCCCCAAAAAAATTCTGCTTACACATGACAAAGGGCTAAGTTGTTTTTGTTGAAAATACAAATAGCTCTTGGAAGTAAATAGAAAAGACTAATATTCTAATAGAAAAAATGTAAAGGGTCATGAACAGATGGTCATAAAAATGGCCAACAAAAACAGACAATCTCGTTAATAATTAAAGAAATGTAATAAAAATGACAATTAGCTACAATTCTTAACCTATCAAACAGAAAAAGAAAATTCAAATAGAAAACTAGGGATTGGAACAGGATCACTGCCCAATGTACATCATAACAAACTTCTGGTGACAGTCCAAACTCTTGCAACCTTTTTGCAAGTCAATGGGCTAACATATTCATCCCAAAATGAAGACATATAGACCCCCAATTTGACTCAGCAGTGCCATTTCTAGTAAGTCAGTCTATGAAAACAATTCTGTGTGTGTGTGTATACACATGCACACAAAAACATGGTTGAAGACTTGTGAAGAGCAAGAAATTAAAAATAACCTACATGCCAGAAAGTAAAGACATGCTCAGAAACAAAAACAAAACAAAAAGCTCACATTAATGGAGGTATGTCAAAGGAACACAGAAGCTAACTGAAAAGAGCACCCAATGGCCAAAGCTGGAACAATTCAATCAATAACAAAGTTGTATTAGATTATAACCCAAAGTATAAAATAAATATACACAAGCCCAAACTGATATAAATGAATGACTAAACAGATCAGTAAGTGGGGAAAAGAGACAATCTCTCATGCAAAAGAAGTGCAAGTAATTTATGCAGCCACTCTTCCCTTAAAGAGAAGGAGAATAATAACTCCTCCCTTCTTCAGTGAGGGCTGTGCGGAGTGACTTCTTACCAAAGAAAACAGTATTAGGTAGGTGGGGGTGGGGAGTTAACTTGAGTGGTGAGTTAACTTTCTCAGTGGAGAAAACTGAGGAAGACTAGGTCAGCCAGGTTATCAAGGTTAATAACGACAGTCACAAATTGTGTTGATATATCCTTGATATATGATGAAAAAGGCACTCTATGGGTCTTCTTCCAAATTACTCATAGCCACAGTATATTATGAGATAAACATCAGACAAATTCCAATAGAGGCATCTTACATAGTATCTACTCAGCACTCCTCAAAACTGTCAAGATCTTCAAAAACAAGAAATTGCCACAGCCAAGAGGAGCCTAAGAGACACAGTTAACTAAATGTAATATGGTAGCCTAAATAGGATCATGGAAGAGAAAAAAGACATTAGGTGAAAATTAAATAAATCTGAATAAGCTATGGCCTTTAGTTAATAATAATGTATCAGTTTTGGTTCACTATTTGTAACAAATGTACCATATTAATATAACATGTTAACAACAGGGAAAACTCAGTGCAATGTCTATGTATATAGACATCAAAGGCCATATTATTATATTGTTGGGAGAGAGAACATGTTCCAAAATAATACATATGTTATAACACTAACATACATGTACTCATATATGCATATAGGATATACCTCTGTAGAGAGGGATTTGAGGATTTAGAGATTAGGGTAAAGACAACTTTACTTTTATCTATTGTCTATCTGTGTTATTTCAATTCTTTTACAATATGCATGTAATAATATTTCGGTTTCAATAAATTAACATAAAAATAAAGGTGGCATGTGATTAATATTCAAAAGAAATTCCTAGATTCCCATTTCCAAGCAGACTATCTTATTTGCTATCAGTGACATTTTTAATTTATGAGGCGGTCTTGATAATTCATCCACCTCAAGGGTTTTGCATTACCTATATTATTCATTCACTAGGTCACACGCCACCGAAAATGGCAGCATTTCATCCGTAGAAGTTTCATACAGATAATGACTATAACACTTTAATAGACATCAACATAAAATTAAGGAAGATACAAAATTGGATTTACTTAGGCAACCTGTTTGTTTAAGTGAATAAAATTCTCTGCTTTCAGTGCTTTTCACACCGTAAGGCAGATGAGAGAAAAGGAAAAGGAAGAGGGAAAGTTGTATTTTGTAAACTTGACCATGTATAAACTTAGCTGTAACTCTGTATAGCACTTCTTTTTGTATACCATTCTCCAACTTGGGGTTTCATTTAATTAAAAAAGAGCAACAACAAAAAAAGTCCTTTTCACATAGGGAGGCTGACCTGTGACCTAACCAATTACTTAGGGACCCACTTTACTTTGCCAGCATCATCTCCCACTATTCCCATACTCCCATACTTTATATAACAGAAATTTCAAAATATTTGTATATCCTCTACATAGACCCTATGCTGTTTAACTCCACCAAGCCTTTCAAACATAATATACTTCTAATGACACACATCTATTCACTATTTCTTTAAATAGTTCCTGTTTGGCCTTCAAAACCCTGAATAAGCATCACCCTTCTTATGTAATTCTTTTCCTGACCCCTCTGCATAATTTATTACTTTCTTCTTTACTACTACTGTTCATAATACAAATATAATTGTTACACCGTGTATCATTTTGCAGTATTTCTTTTCTTACTTTTCTCAAACTCATTTAGACCAACCTTATAATTTGCACCTAGTGAAATGAAATGAACTGAACTTTAAGAATTGAGAATAGGTGATTGAAAAGAACACAGACTTTATAATTGAAGAATCTATGTTTGAAATAGGCTCCTATGGTTACTAACAGTACAATATTGAGCAAATTCTTTAATTACACTAGTCTTCAATTTTTTCAATGATACAACCTAAAAAATAACACTATTGTCTATCTTGTATCATGGTTATAATGATTAAATGAGAAAATGCATAGAAAAAGCACCTTATAAGTCATAACATGTTAAAAGAAAATTCAGTATTTTTATTCATAATTTAAGACATTATTCAATAATCTCTATAGCTAATCAAGACTATAAGTATCTGCATATGACAAAAATGATCATATATAGGATAAATTATATTTACTTGATGTTTTAAATATTTGTTGGTAAAGCTTTATAATGTATTAGTACAATTGGTACAATTGTGCTTAATTTTTAACTGATGAGATATACAATAAAAAGACTGAAGCATTTACTCTGCTTAATCAGCATATGCTCAATCATTACTTTTTAGTTTATTCCTCTACACTACTATATGTACCCACTATAATTGGAAGCCTCTATTTTATTCATCTTTTCTAATTAGCATAACAATTTCACTAAGCAGTCTATGAACAAAGGGTAAAAAATAATGAGGGAGCAGGACTTATGGAATAGCAGAGTAAGGATAAGGAGCTCAGGATAGCTGAGCTCTCACCAAAGCAAAAATTTAACTGGCAGAATGATTAAAAAAAACAATCATTTCTAAATATCTGGAAATTGTCCTAAGGGCAAACAGCAAATGAAGAAACAAATCTTCATAAGAACAGCAAGCGTCTGCAGTATTTTAGAAAAGACCTGATCCCTAACCCTGTCATCCTAACTCCATGTTTGGGAAGCTGTACCTAGCACTCTAATCCACACAAGTGTGGCCAAGTAAACGGATAGTTCCTCTCCCCTCATCTCCCAATCTGGGGCGATGGTTTCATCTCAGGAGAGAAGGCTGTGTCCCAAATTACAAAAGGTCTATGCCAGCTGGGCACAGCCAATTGGACTGTGTCTCCCTCCTCCACCCAGTCCCCACAGTAAGTCAGAAGCTCTACTCCAGGCATAGCAGGCTGTGGCCCTGAGAACTTCATCCTTAACTTGCTCATAGGCCAGAGGGCCCATGCTGAGAGGGGTAAGCTATGAAGACCAGGCACTGTCACTGTCCCTCCTCCAGTGCCCACTCATAAAGTGAATGTATTACTCTGGGAAAAATGAATTGTCACCCCCAGTTCTAGTGCAGTAGAAGAAGGGATCTGTATAGAGGGAAAGGCGGGATACGTGTTCTTGCCATGAGAGACTGCCTTTATTTGCAACACAGGGAGAAATCCATGCCTATGGATTTCTAAAACATAACGGAGATCTTTGTAGACAGCAATTAGGAGGACGCTTGTAGTTCTATATCATCAGCAAAAGGGCAAAGAATCTGAAGTTTAATAGAACCAAGAAAAGAGATATCCTAAAAGAGCCTATTCAGGAGAGCAGTCATCTTTGGAAGTCAATAAGGATGTGCACAGGCTGAACAGCATGTGGGACAGACTTGAGGCATTCCCCAAGTTGCACATAGATACATCAACACACAGCAGAGGTATCACCGGCACAAGGGGTTTATAAGCAACCTCTACCAAAACGATAAGCTAGTCTAACCCAAGGGCAACTCCCAGAGGTAAAATCACATTCCTCTCTGGCAGTCAGAAACACTGAGTAGTCAAGACTGCACCCTCTCAGGAACAGTTAGGGGGGAAATTCCAAGTTATAAGTCCCTGGTTCAACATGTGGCAAATAAATATGAACTCTTTAAACTATGATAGCAGCATCCAAGCCACTTACACTTCCCTAGGCTAAGGGAACTTTAAGCACAACCTTTGACCAATAATTGACACTAAAAAGATCTCAAATCATATTCAGCCATAAGAAGAAAAATCCTATCATTTGCAACAACATGGATGGAGCTAGAAGGTATTATGTGCAGTGAAATAAGTCAGGTGAAGAAAGACAAGTACCAGATGATTTCCCTCATTTGTGGAGTATAACAATGAAGCAAAACTAAAGGAACAGAACAACAGCAGACTCACAGACTCCAAGAAGGGACTAGTGATTATCAAAGGGGAGGGGTAGGGGAGGGGTAAGGGAGGGTGCATGGGTGGGCAGGAAGGAAGAAGGGAGTTGTGGAGTATTATGATTGGTACATATGGTGTGTGTTTGGTGGGCGGGGGGGCGGGGGGGGATAAAAAAACAATCTCAAATCAGTAACCTTACTTTCTACCTTGAGAAACTAGGGGGGAAAAAGAGCAAAATAAACCCACAGCAAACCACAGGAAGGAAACAATACAGACTAAAATAGAAATAAATGAATTAGAGAGTAGAAAAGAAACTGATAAAAAGAAACAAAAACAAAACCTAAAGAAACCAAAAGTTGGTTCATTAAAAAATCAACAGGACTTGCAAGGTGGCAGCATGAGAGGTGAGATGGAGAGCTCCTCCCAAAACCACAAATTGTACAAAAATATAGTTAATTAACACAACTAACCTTAAAACAGCAACAAGAAAGAAGGCTGAACCAGACAGCAAACAGACCTCACAAACACAGCGGATCTCATGAAAGAGGGTACCGTAGGAAAGCCTTAATCCAGGGGGACCTGAGCCCTTCCCCAACTCCAGCTCACTGGTGGGAGAAAGAGAAACGGAGCGCAGGAGGGGGTGGAATACTAGGACTGCTGAACACCTAGCCCTGGAGATCTGCTTTGTGAGCAGAATACTATAGTGTGTGGCGCTCGGGACGTTGGGGAGCTTGGACAGGCGGAGTGCTTGAGAAACTGACATTCTGGCCATTTGTGGAGGACGGGATCCACACCCAGCTGCTCTGTGTCAGAAGAAAGGCAGGCAGTCTGAGAGGGTTCCTAGCAGCCAAAGGGCTGCTGAAGGGGCGGGGTTTGCACAAAGCTTGCTGTGTGGGAGAAGAGACAGCAGGACAAGGTTGCCTGGGTGTGCTCTGCCCAGCTGGTTGGGAACTTTGGGGAGCTTCAGGTGCTCCATCCCCCTGGCTGCCTACTCAGCTCCTAGGTCCCCCACTGTGACACACAGCCTGCCAAACCTTACTACTGGCCTGCAGGCACCTGCTCGCAAAATGGCAGTCACTGTGCAGGTGTCAGGCCAGCCAGAAGGAGGCCCCACCTACAACAGCTAGAGTCGCAAAGCACAGAGGTTTACATATGTGTGCTTGGCCCACTGGCTCTGATACTGGAGACAGGCACTGTGGATGGGAATCGGAAAACAGATCTTCTCTCCCCCCAGGCACCAGCTCCACTCCCCTACGACCCCCAACCTCACTCTAGGGGCTGAGCAGCTCCAGAGACTGGAGTTTCTGTGCACTAGTGGGCACCACACAGAAATATGAAACGACAAAAGAACATGGTTCAGAACAAGATCTCACAAACCCCAGAAAGAGGGCCAAATGAAACCGAACTCACCAATCTTCCTGAAATAGAGTTCAAAATAAAAATTATAAACATGCTTATGGAGGTACAGAAAAATATTCAAGAACTCAGGAATGAATTTCAGTTGGAGATTCAATCATTAAGAAATTCCATATCTGAAATGAAACAGACAATGGAGGAATTTAAAAGCAGATTAGATGTAGTAGAAGAGACAGTAAATGGAATAGAAATTAGAGAAGAGGAATACAAAGAAGCTGAGGCACAGAAAGCAAAAAGGGTCTCTAAGAATGAAAGATTATTGAGAGAACTGTGTGACCAATAGAAATGCAACAATATTTGCATTATAGAGGTACCAGAAGAAGGAGAGAGAGAAAAAGGGATAGAACGTGTCATTGAGGAGGTAATTGCCGAAAACTTCCCCAATCTGGGGAAAGGGAGAGTAGAGTCTCTCAAGCTACGGAGGTGCACAGATCTCCCAACACAAGGGACCCAAGGAAGAGAACATCAAGACATATAATAATTAAAACTGCAAATATCAAGGATAAAGATAGACTTTTAAAAGCAGCTAGAGAGAGAAAAAACATCACATACAAAGGAAAACCCATCAGGCTATCATCAACTTCTCAACAGAAACCTTACAGGCCAGAAGGGAGTGGCATGATATATTTAATGCAATGAAGCAGATGGGCCTTGAACCAAGAATACTTTACCCAGCAAGGTTATCATTTAAATTTGAAGTAGGGATTAAACAATTTCCAGATAAGCAAAAGCTGAGAGGATTTAGCTCCCACAAACCACCTCTACAGTGCATTTTGGAGGGACTGCTATAGATGGAAGTATTCCACAGGCTAAAAAGATGTCACCCAAGGGAAGACAAAGAGTACAGAATATGATTCATAACAAAGAAAGTAGGAGAAAGAAAAAGGACGAAAAGAAAAAAGTACCTTTAGGTTGTGTTTGTAATAGTATATAAAGTAAGTTAAATTAGACTGTTAGATAGTAAGGGAATTCCCTTGAAACTTTGGTAACTACAAATGGCAATAAGTACGTACCTATCAATAATCACCCTAAATGTAAATGGTCTGAATGCACCAATCAAAAGACATAGAGTTACTGAATGGATAAAAAAATAAGACCCATCTACATGCTGCCTACAAGAGACTCACTTCAACCCAAAAACATACACAGACTGAAAGTAAAGGGATGGAAAAAGATATTTCACACAACCAACAGCAAGAAAAAAGCAGGAGTTGCATTACTTGTATCGGACAAAACAGACTTCAAAACAAAGAAAGTCACAAGAGACAAAGAAGGACATTACATAATGATAAAAGGGTCAGTCCAAGAAGAGGACATAACTATTATAAATATCTATGCACCCAATACAGGATCACCTACATATGTGAAACAAATACTAAAACAATTAAAGGGGGAAATAGAATGCAATGCATTCATTTTAGGAGACTTCAACACACCACTCATTCCAAAGGACAGATCAACCAGACAGAAAACAAGTAAAGAGACAGAAGCACAGAACAACATATTAGAACCGATGGACCTAATGGACATGTACAGAACACTCGATCCAAAAGCAACAGGATACACATTCTTCTCAAGTGCACATGGAACATTTTCAAGAATTGATCATATATTAGGCCACAAAAAGAACCTCAGTAAATTTAAAAAGACTGAAATTGTACCAACCAGTTTCTCAGATCACAAAGGTATGAAATTAGAAATAAATTATACAAAGAAAAGTAAAAAGCCCACAAACACATGGAGGCTTAATCACATGCTCCTAAATAATCAATGGATTAATGACCAAATAAAAACAGACATCAAGCAATATATGGAGACAAATGACAACAATAATTCAACACCACAAAATCTCTGGGATGCAGCGAAGGCCATGCTAAGAGGGAAATATATTGCAATACAGGCCTACCTCAGGAAAGAAGAACAATTCTAAATGAACAGTCTAAATTCACAATTAACGAAACTAGAAAAGGAAGAACAAATGAGGCCCAAAGTGAGAAGAAGGAGGGACATAATAAAGATTAAAGCAGAAATAAACAAAATTGAGAAGAATAAAACAATAGAAAGAATCAATGAAAGCAGGAGCTGGTTCTTTGAGAAAATAAACAAAACAGATAAACCCATAGCTGGACTTATCAAGAAAAAAAGAGAGTCTACACATATAAACAGAATCAGAAATGAGAAAAGAAAAATCACTATGGACACCACAGAATACAAAGAATTATGAGAGATTACTATGAAAAAGTACATGGTAACAAACTGGATAACCTAGAAGAAATGGACAACTTTCTAGAAAAATACAACCTTCCAAGGCTGACCCAGGAAGAAGCAGAAAATTTGAATAGACCAATTACCAGCAACGAAATTGAATTGGTAATCAAAAAACTACCTAAGAACAAAACATCTGGACCAGATGGTTTCACTGCTGAATTTTATCAAACATTTAGTGAAGACCTAATACCCATCCTACTTAAAGTTTTCCTAAAAGTAGAAGAGGAGGTAATACTCCAAAACTCATTCTACGAGGACAGTATCACTCTAATACCAAAACCAGGCAAAGACACCACAAAAAATAAACTACAGACAAATATCCCTGATGAACACAGATGCAAAAATACTCAACAAAATATTAGCAAACCGAATTCAAAAATACATAAAAAAGATCATCCATCAAGACCAAGCAGGATTCATCCCAGGGATGCAAGGATGGTACAACATTCGAAAATCCATCAACATCATCCACTACATCAACAAAAAGAAGGACAAAAACCACATGATCATCTCCATAGATACTGAAAAAGAATTTGGCAAAATTCAACATCCATTCATGATAAAAACTCTTAACAAAATGGGTATAGAAGGCAAGTACCTCAACATAATAAAGGCCATATACGACTAACTCACAGCCAACATCATACTTAATGGTTAGAAGCTTAAAGGTTTTCCTTTAAGACTGGGAATAAGACAAGGATGCCCACTCTCTCCACTTTTATTCAACATAGTTCTAGAGGTCCTAGCCATGGCAATCAGTCAACACAAAGAAATAAAAGGCATCCAGATTGGCAAGGAAGTAGATACACTGTCCCTGTTTGCAGATGACATGATATTGTACATAAAAAACCCTAAAGAATCCACTACAAAACTACTAGATCTAATATCTGAATTCAGTGACGTTCGGGATACAAAATTAATACGCAGAAATCTGTTGCATTCCTATACACTAACAATGAACTAGCAGAAAGAGAAATCAGAAAAACAATTCCATTCACAACTGCATCAAAAAGAATAAAATCCCTAGGAATAAACCTAATCAAGGACGTGAAAGACTTATACCCTGAAAACTACAAGACACTCATGAGAGAAATTAAAGAAGAAACCAAAAAATGGAAACACACCTGTGCTGATGGATACAAAGAATTAATGTTGTCAAAATGGACACCCTGTCTAAAGCAATATACAGACTCATTGCAATCCCTATCAAAATACCAACATCATTCTTCGATGAACTAGAGCAAATAGTTCTAAAATTCATATGGAACCACAAAAGACCCTGAATAGCCAAAGCAATCCTGAGAAGGAAGAATAAAGTGGGGGGAATTACGCTCTCTGACTTCAAGCTCTACTACAAAACTACAGTAATCAAGACAATTTGGTACTGGCACAAGAACAGAACGATAGACCAATGGAACAGAACAGAGAGCCCAGATATAAACCCAAGCATATATGGTCTATTAATATACAATAAAGAAGCCATGGATATACAATGGGGAAATGACAGCCTCTTCAACAGCTGGTGTTGGCAAAACTGGACAGCTACATGTAAGAGAATGAAACTGGATTACTGTCTAACCCCGTACACAAAAGTAAACTCAAAATGGATCACAGACCTGAATGTAAGTCATGAAACCATAAAACTCTTAGAAGAAAAGATAGTCAAAAATCTCTTGGACATAAACATGAGCAACTTTTTAATGAACATATCTCCCCAGGCAAGGGAATCAAAAGCAAAAATGAACGAATGGGACTATATCAAACTAAAAAGCTTCTGTACAGGAAGGGATACCATCAGTAGAACAAAAATATATCCTACAGTATGGGAGAATGCATTCATAATGAAATATCTGATAAGGGGTTGACATTCAAATTATATAAAGAGCTCACGCACCTCAACAAACCAAAAGCAAATAAGCCAATCAAAAAATGGGCAGAGATGCTGAACAGACACTTCTCCAAAGAAGAAATTCAGGTGGCCAACAGACACATGAAAAGATGCTCCACATCCCTAGTCATCAGAGAAATGCAAATTAAAACCACAATGAGATATCACCTCACACCAGTTAGGATGGCCAACATCCAAAAGACAAACAACACAAACGTTGGCGAGGATGTGAAGAAAGGGGAACCCTCCTACACTGCTGGTGGGAATGTAAACTAGTTCAACCATTGCGGAAAGCAGTATGGAGGTTCCTCAAAAAACTCAAAATAGAAATACCATTTGATCCAGGAATTCCTCTCCTAGGAATTTACCCTAAGAATGCAGCAGCCCAGTTTGAAAAAGACATATGCATCCCTATGTTTATCACAGCACTATTTACAATAGCCAAGAAATGGAAGCAACCTAAGTGTCCATCAGTAGATGAATGGATAAAGAAGATTTGGTATATATACACAATTGAATATTATTCAGCCATAAGAAGAAAACAAATCCTACCATTTGCAGCAACATGGATGGAGCTAGAGGGTACTACGCTCAGTGAAATAAGCCAGGTGGAGAAAGGCAAGTATCAAATGATTTCACTCATCTGTGGACTATAAGAACAAAGAAAAAACTGAAGGAACAAAACAGCAGCAGACTCACAGAACCCAAGAATGGACTAACAGTTACCAAAGGGAAAGGTACTTGGGAAGAGGGGTGGGAAGGGAGGAATTAGGGGGAAAAAGGGCTATTACAAATAGCACACATAATGTAGCGGGTGTGGGGCTTGGGTGGGGGGATATAGGGAAGGCTGTGTAAGACAGAGAAGACAGGTAGTGATTCTGTAACATCCTAGTACGCTGATGGACAGTGACTGCAATGGGTTATGTGGTGGGAACTTATTAATAGGGGGAGTGTAGTAACCATAATGTTCCTCATGTAATTTGTATATTAATAATAGCAAAAAAAAAAAAAACAGAACTGGCAAACCTTTAGGTAGACTGACCAAGCCAAAGGCAAAGGAAGAGGGAAAAAAAGAAAAAAAGAATGAAGATTCAAATTATCAAAACCAGGAATGACAGAGGGCCCATCACAACTGACATTACAGAAATAAAAATCATTTTTAAGGAAAATTGTGAATAACTTTATGTCAACAAATAAGGTAACTTAGATGATCAAAATGGACAACAGATGAACTAGGAAGTTAAATATACCTATTACAAGTAAAACAAATATATATTCAATTACTAATTTAAAAACTTCCTACAAAAAGTGCCCAGATGTAGATGGCTTCACTGGAGAAATGTTACCACTTTCAAAGAAGAATGAGTAGCAGTTCTTCACAAAATCTTCAAAAAAAGAAGAAGAAGAAGAAGAGGAAAACACTTCCCAACTTATTATATGAAGTCAGAATACCCTAATACTAAAACCAGAAAAAGGTATCACAAGGGGAGGTGGGGAGAGAAAGAACTACTAATCAATATCCCTTAGGAATATAGATGCAAAAGTCCTCCAAAAAATATTATCCAGCAACATATAAAAATGATTATACACCACAACCAAATGAGATTAATCCCAGAAATGCAGGTAGGTTTCACATTCATAAAATTAATGTAAAAAACCTTATTACAGAATAAATGGCAAAAACCATATGATCATTTCAACAGAGGAAAAAGCACTTGACAAAATCCAACAACCTTTCATGATAAAAATGCTGAACAAACTAGGTATAGAATGGAACTTCCTCACCCTGGTAAATGTACCTACAAAAATCCCACAGCTAACATGATACTTAAAAATTAAAGAACAAAATGCTCCCCCCAACCCTCAAATCAGGAACTTTATATGGATGTCTATTTTCATCTTTTTTCAACATTGTACTGGAGGGTCTAGCCAGGGCAGTGGTTAAGAAAAAGAAATAAAAGGCATTATATTTTGATTAAAAAGTCAATCATCAAGAGGATGTAATTATTACATACATATATGCACCAAAAAAACCAGAGTCTCAAATATAGAGACAGAATTGAAGAAATAGATCTACAATAATAGTTGGGGACTTTAATACATGATTTTCAATAATGGACCGGACATCCAGATAGAAGAACAATAAAGAAATAGAAGACTTGAACATTATAAGCCAGTTGGACTTAACAAATATATATAGAACACTCCACCAAAAAAAACCAGCATATTATTCTCAAATGCACATAGGATATTATCCACGATGGGCCATATGTTAGGCCACAAAACAAGTCTTAATACATTTTTAAAATATTGAAATCATACTAAATATCTTCTTCAACCACAATAGAATGAAACTAGAAATCAGTAACAGTAACAAAAAATTCACAAATGTGTGGAAATTAACAAACTAAACAACCAACAGGTCAAAGAGGAAAATTAAACAGCACAACCTTAAAGAAGGAAAATGAGAAAATGCTTAAAAGAAAAATGAAAACAAAAAAACAACATACCAAAACTTATGGGAGGAAGAGAAGGAAACAGAGGGAAATCTACAACTGTAAATGCCTATACATCAAAAAAGATTTCAAGCCAATAATAACCTAAGTTCATACTCTGAAAAACTAAGTAAAGAAGAGGCAACTAAACCTAAAGCTAGCAGAAGAAAGGGAGTAATAAAGATTAGACCAGAGGTAAATAAAAAAGAGAACAGAAAAAAAAAATAGGTTCAAGAAAACCAAAAGTTGGTTCTTTAAAAAGATCAACAAAATTGATAAGTTTTTAGCTATAAGGACAAAGAAAGAAAATGACAGCACAAATAACTAAAATTAGAAATGAAAGTAAGGGTATTAATTATTACTGGCCTTACAGGAAAAAAAAGGACTCTTTAATACTATGAACTATGCACCAACATATTAATAACCTGCATGAACTGAATAAATTCCTAGAAACATGCCAATTACTGAACTGACTCAAGATGAAACAAAATCTCACAAATCTCTCAAAATGTAACAAGTAGAGACTGAATCAGGAATCTAAAACTTCCCAAAAAGTAAATTCCAGGACCAGATATTTTAAATGGTAAATTCTAACATTTAAAGAAGAACTAACAATAATTCTTTTCAAGCTCCTCCAAAAAATAGAAAAGTAAAGTCACCTGGCATACAGTGAGCACTATGCATTTGGGCTACAATTACTACCACTACAACTACTACTACCATACAGCAAATGGCTATTTATTCTCTTGTAAAAGTCCTCCAAAATAGACACTATACAATCTCCCCTTATTCAATAATCATTAGTAAGATATTTTTAAATGTCACATTTCTAAAGCACTGCTTCAGGACAAATTTACATCCTATGCTAAATAGTATAGCATCCTATATAGACTCTGGAGATGGACAGGCTGGAGTTTACTGCTAACTTGGCCACTGAGCAGCTGTGTAACTCTAAGGTAACTAACTAAACTGATTATCTCAGTTTCTTCTTCTATAAAATGGGCATAATAACAGCACCCATTCTCCACTGGGTTGCTGTGAGGTTTGAGTTATAAAGTACATATAAAGTACTTAGAGCAATGTCTGATAAATAGAAAGTACAAATATATTTGCTATTATGAAACAATGTGTAACATAGTTAATATTTATTGTTAATTATATGCCAGGTGCTACAGATAAGCTGTTAATAAATATTATTACATTTTTTCCTTACAAATCCTTACTGTGCAGATGAGAAGGGGGGAAAGGCTTACAAAGATACTTATCTTGCCAACTCATACTGCTATCAAGTGGCAGGACTGAGATGCAAACCCAAATATTTCTAGCTACAAAGCCAGTGCTCTTTACTTTTCAGAATGGATTCATCCCTACTCTTTCCTCTCCATAATCAAGCACAGCATTCTTCTTACAGATCCCAGAAGCAGTGGTACAAATCTAACCCTTCTTCAAACAGCTCTCCATACAGTTACTATCAATAGAACAAAGTTGGTATGAGGAATGAAATCAATTTGCCATCTTTGCTATTTAAATGGTTTCTCATACATGTAAAGGGAGAGTTTTAAGGAAGGCTATCTCTTGAACCACAGGTAAAGTATTTTTACATGTAATGTTACTTTCAGAAATTTTTCTTAAAGAAAACCATTAACTGAGTTAAATAAAATGTAAGGCTTCTGTAAGGACACAATGTGGTTTACATAACTATGTCCTTCAGAGTCCTAGGGTTCTATTGCAAGCCCAGATTTCCAAAACATTCAAAAAGTCCCACTTTTCTCTGATTAAGGAGAAAGAATGCTACTTACTCTGCACTACATCAGAGTTACTAAAACCTACTGGGTAATCTAGAGTATACTAACTACATGATGCTCCAGTTACTATCAAATGCTAATAATTCCAACTAGAGGACTACAACTCTAGCACTCTGTCTTGATGTAATTCCTCCTCCTAGTTACCCCAGCTAATCCTTTCCCCAGTTATAGGCTAAAAGCTGATTATTTATAATTCCTAAAGAAAAAGTCTTTAAAATGGCAACATGGAGCAAGATAAAGAGAAATTCACCAAAATGGACATAACCAACCATTCAAACTGTGGTCAGTGGAAATGCCTGCCAAATATTACAGAAATCCTATTTTAACTTTACTGTGAGGCAAAAAATGCTTATGGACAAAAATTATATGATGAGGCCTGTGGCAGCTTAGTTACAATTCTAAAATTAAAAACAACAATGGAAGAACAGTTAAGAGTATTATGTAATTCAACAATTCAACAGAATATTATATAACCAACAACTACAGGACAAGTTTTTATGAGATTCTGAATTACTTTTAAACATTTTTAAGTAATTATTCATACAACAATGAAAAATATGAAATAAGGTATGTAGAACTGAAGCCTAAAGTCAAGATATTGAATGATAAACTTTTCTTCTTTAAAATTTTCCAAATAGGGAATAGTAGAGGTTCAGAGAGAAGAGATAACAAAAAGGAGAATGAGGAAGGCTCAAGACAGATGGGAATCTACCAAAGATTTAGAAAAAATAAGATATTAAAAGACAGAGAGTAAAATAAGGTATTAAAAGATAATGAAAGAGGCATATGGAAATCCAGAGAACAAGGTTGAGGGATCCATACAGGTAGTAACCAACACAGACAGACACACAGACATATACCAGAGTTAAAAAGGGGAAAAAATCTGATGGATAACATAGACCAAGAAAGAAAATAAATCCAGAAAGTGGACAGAGACTGAAGAGAAAGAAGAGAAAAGGCTTAGAAGAAGAGACCGACAGAAAATGAGAGAAAGGGAAAGAGAGTCGGTGATGAGAGGATTACAAAATATTTCCTCATACATTTGAACTCATCCAAGCAAGGAACTACATTCAAGTCTTTCATCCCTAAATCCTGAACCATTGAATTCTTCTCTTTTTAACCCTCACAGTGTTCTCACTCATTCCCTTAACTGCCTCCTCACATCTCCTTAAGGCTCACATTCTTACCATTGATCTGCCCCAGAGCTTCCTGAGCTCTCGAAAACCCCCAAAAGAAACATTATGGAGTTTCAAAACCTGGTCTCTTCATAGAGGGTTCTTTTTCCTGCCCTGCCTTAGGTAAAACATGGATCCCACCCAAAGGTACTGGTGTCTTTGTAGCACTTTTCAAATGAAGACTGCTCTCACCCCTGAACATATCCCAGAACCACATGGTAGCAATAGCAAACTGCTAGCTCTTCTCTGTCTTGGTCTCAAACAACACTCGCTTCTCCCTCCTTTCCAAATTCCTAAGAGCTCTACCAAGTGGCTACATGTCCTATCAACCCAATATTGTAAATGTCATCCCTCTATTCAGCTCATGCCCCCAACCCCATCCCTGCAACCACCATCTATGAAGTCAGACATGTATCTGTCTACTGAGCACCTATATTTGCATATCCTGGAGGCATCTCAAATTATTAATTCATTATTTCCTCACCTAATACTCTTCTGTATAGGCAATATATAGTAATTTTGTTAGAAAAATGCTACCTAATATAGGATTGACACATTCAGAGAGAAATTATCTATAAGGATTGGTAAGAATTTTCTAAGACATTTAGATCGCTGTCCAAACAGCAGTTCTGAGTTCATTCTCAGTAACCTACTCTTGAAGTTAGAACTGATAAACCTGAGCTCTAAACCCTAGAGCAGAGCCCATCTTCTCACATAGGACATACTGGTTGTACTACCTAGTCTTCTTAGGTGATACATTAGTTGTGCCAGAACAATTCAGAAGAAAGGAAGTGGGGATCATGAGTAGGGCAGGAAGAAATTCTTTTTTTGGTGGCTGGAAGATTGTGAGGGGGAAGACAGGGATGCTCCTAAGCCTGTCTATATCTGCATCTATTCAGAAAGCCTTTCCTTTTTTGACAAGGAAGAATAATTATTTTCAGTAGTATGTCCCAACTTTTTTTTCCCTCTTTCTTTGTTTTTATAATGGAGCTATGCAAAACTAAGAGGCTTTTCTTTTTTCATTTTAGAAAATGTACAATGCTTAAGACAAAGTTGAGAAATAAAATATTGTGAAATATATTTCTCTTGTGTAACATACTGAGGTTCACTATCCTTCTGGTTAACCTCCCTTAAAGACCTCTCAATTGCTTTTTATTTGAAAGACTGTTTAAGATAATTAAGCAACTCCCAACATCAGCAGGAAGGAAAATCATCCTCTGGGGTAGACATATAACAGTCCACTGTAACACACAAGGCAGGACTAAGTGAGGGTGAGGGCAGACTGTGATGGGAGCTTCCACCAAATCAGACCACCAGTGAGTTTTTAGGTAATACGATGAACAGAGCCTTACAGTCAAATGATTTGATATTCTTTCCTGGCTGTTCTTCACTTTCATAAAAGTTAAATAAATTAATATTTGTAAAGCACTAAATGGTGCCTGGCATAGACAGAAAGTTACATAAGTGAAGTAGTAAGGAGAAAATGTGTAGGGGCTTTGTAAGTTGACCTTTGCAAATGAATCTACATACAATCTAGTGGTTAATGGAACAAATAATTCTGACCTTTACTTTCCTCCCTGGGGCATTATAATGTCTAGCATTTAGTTACAAAAAGCCATGAGGATGCAAAATCCCATAAAGCCATGAGGATGCAAAATCCCATTATAAGAGCGCTGTGGACCTAACAGATGGTCCATAATTTTATTTGGGAATGGACAGGATAAAGTTAAGACATGACAAAACAGATAAGATTAAAGACGTGAACCTAGTAATTGGCTTTAGAAACAAAAGAGCTCAAATATTCTGAAACTTTACAGTCCTTAAAATAGGCACCTGACAAACAAGAGCTGCTAAGGGGCCAATTTGCTAACTGCAGTTGTTAAAACATTAGTTAAGACACACACACACACATATATATATACACATTTATATATCTATAGATATATATCACAATAATTAATACATAGGTACCATCATCCTATATTATAGGCTCTATAATGAAAAAATTTCCTAAGGAAACAATCAAAATAAAATGGAATGGAAAATAATTAAACACTGGTACCCTGGGAAATAGTTAAGTCAAGTAAAAAGAACACTGGCCTAGAAATTAAGAGGCATTATGAACCTAAGGACTTTAGATAGTAAATGCATGAAATCTGAGGTCCAAAATATCAAATGAATTTATCCAAAGTAATATTTATTTAGCCAAAAGATAAAATGGTTTGTTACTTGCTCTATCCCCTCACTCCAAACCAGTGAAATAAAAAGGCAAGCAAAAGATTGAATCTGGGGAAGAAGGGGCAGTGAATAGGCTGAAAGAAAAGGATCATGGTAAAACAGAAGAAACTGATTTTTTGTGCTTCCAACTACAGTGATAACAATGACATTAGTTAATGCATCTTCTGAAGAGAAAGACCAAGGGGACAGGGGACTCACAGCACAAAGTCTTCTTCAGTTATCCTTTGCTTTCACAGAATTAAGCATGGTCATAAATAGTAACCATTTACAACTCTGTAATATTATACCTTTTCCAACTTTCTTCCTAGGCAAGGACAGGTTAAACTTGCCTCTTAAGCTTAAGTCTCATTCTGGTTCTACCGAAGTCCTCCTGCTTCCCCATCCCCTCCAATACTTTCACTTAACAAAATCTCCCTCCAATAATCAGGTGCCTGTGGAGATATATATATATTTTTAAACCTTATATTTATATATAAATACATATTTCTTAAACCTTGTTTTTAAATATATATACATATATGTGTGTGTGTCTGTGTGTGTGTGTATGTATATATTTGCTTTAGAACTGAAGGCAGATGTTTTTAAAAAAAGAAAATATGAAAAATTAATTTTCTTTATCATTTCATTAACATTCTTCTGATGTAACTAATGATATTCAATGATCATATCTTGAGCTCAGAATCACTAGGGCCTGTTTTGGAATTCTTCCACTCAATTAGCAAAATGGTTTTACTAGGAAGGGCAGGGTTACAGGGGGCTATTTCTGGAAGAATAACAAGTCTATCGCAATATTCGGTACACACTTTCTGCAAGACCTACCTTCTCACCACTTGAGTAGAAGAAATAACGCAATCGGACTATGTTACAGTGATCTAACTTTCTCATGATTTGGAGCTCTCGGTTCTGAAAAAGAAACACACAAAAGTATTTTTTAAAAGACAACTGTTATTCATTATATTGACTATGCTTCTGAAATAACATTAAATACTACAAACAGCAGGCTATAGACATGTTACTAAAAGGTATGGTTTATGGACCAGTGCTGATCTGCAAACTACTTCTTACTAGTCTATGTACTACTTATTACTGCTCTACAATAACACAAATACAGAAATTGGGGATAAAAGTGTTCAGAATCTTTTACAGCAATTTGACAGGATAATTTTATATCTATGAATCTTATAATAAAAAATGGGGCCAAACTTCGTAGTTTTTTTATTTTCTAGTAATTGATTTGTATTGCATTTTACAAAATACAAGTCTTCAATGAATTGGAAATTTTTTAAACTGGCACTTCACCATATACAGTTTGAGAAGCACTGGTCTTATAAGTATGCAAGATACATCTGAAATGTGGTATTACTTTTATAATTTTTTGCTGTAATTTTTTGCAACTACAATAATCAAACTTTTCACTAAACAAATGAATTTGAGTGCAAAGAAATTTTTACAAGCCCTATTGTTTTCCAAGATACAGTGAAAAATTTGAGCATTAGCTCCAGTAGAAGGGCTCAGTAGCTAAGTTTTAGAGAGTGAAAGTACGACATGCTAGAGATTATAGTCTTGATAAATTTATAAACCACACAAATAATATTCCCTTGGGGGAGTTTCTGAGTTATACCCATTCTTCATGAAAAGAAAACATTAAATAATATTACTTCCTCAACCTAAATTTTGCAGTAACGAATTTGAAGAAGAGTATTATTAACGAAGATAAATTCCAAGAGTACACTTAGCTGTCAGAAATCCAGTCAATAAAAGCCAAATTACATAACACAGAGAAATCCACCAAAATACCAGTTATGTGGACAGAAAATATAAAATTTCAGTTAAAATAATGACTGAGGAGAGCTGCAAGACATATTTACCTAAGAGTCTGGAAGGGAAATGTTGCTATGGTTAGAAAATGAAGACCAAAAAAAAAAAAACGGTGGTGGGGAATGGTTAGAGGACAGGGAGCCTCATATGCGGAACTCTCCTAGAGTACAGCAGGCTCCAGCAGTTCTTAGAAGATGTACCAGAAATAAGTGAATGTTCCAACAGACTCTATGATTTTTCTAGAATGTCTTCACAGAGAAATAAACTCAAAAGGAGTCTCCTTCTGTCTCTTTAAAATGACTGTGAGAACTGGGCTTATGTATACAGTACAGTGATAGTTAAAATTCTTTTCTAAGACATCAATCTTTAATTCCAAAATATAAAATGTTTACAGCTGAAGCACTAAACACAAACTCAGTACAGCACAATTGCTTTAACAAAGATATTAACTGATGTTGGACTCTAAGTTTTGACTACTGCAGAGAAGGACACAAAAAACTTGATACCAATTTCAAAACTGTGTCCATTTCCGTTCCAAATTGAAGCTATTTCTGGAATTATGTCCATACTTTGCCAATCCACACCTAGGTAGCTAATTTTGTACAAGAACTGCTAGGAAGCTAAGACTCACTCTTCTCATGATATACATTAAGATTGTTTTTTAACATAGCCAACTATGTTAAAATAAGCTATTTTTCTAGACTAATTAGCCAAAGTAACAGGGAACTATTAAATTCCCAGATAACAGAAGTTTTGTAAGATTATGCATACTGTCTTTTATCTAAACAGAACACTTAAGTGAAGCAAGTACATGGACCTAAATATGCATCTATCCTTACTCTTCTGTTCATGTATTCTTTTTAAAAGGAGGCTTAATTTTTCTCATTTTAAAATTCTTGAAAAGATACAAAGTATAAATTTAACAGAAAAATATTTATAAGTATTAATCAAGCCAATATTAGGCAAGGTTCATGCCTGAGATGCATTTAAGTATACACCTATCCCAAGCCTAGCAATTTTTACTGAGTCATTATTAGTTCACTAATGACATACTAATTCTATAGAAAAGACTTATTCTACAAACACAGTGCATCTATTCTGTGCCATGCATCATTCACATTGTTGAGCATATGGCAGTGAACAAGACTAACAAGTTTCCTATCCTCATAAGATTTTCAGTCTGTGGAGGACAGGGAGCAATAAACAATTTGTTTTCACATAAAGTAAGAAGGGCATGACTGAGACAAGGGGCTACATTTTACACAGGGAAGTCACAGTATACCTCACAACGGAGGTAAGACCTGAACACAAACCTGAATGATACAGAGATGGGCACTACATGAAGGTAGGAAAGAAGAGCAATGCAGTTATAGGAAATTCCAAATGTAAATGCCTAAAGGAGGGTATGGCATACTCAAAAAATAGTTAGAAGGATAATATGATTGCAGCAGGCTGAGTAAAAGAAGAGAGGTGGGAGAAAAGTTCAGAGAGGTATGCAGTGGGTATGTCATATAAATCCTCATTAATCATTGTAGAACTGAGTTTCATATTAAAATTTTTAAAAAATCCATTGAGTTTTTAATCAGGAAAATGACATAACCTGATTTACCTATTTAAAAATCATTTTAAAACTGAAAAGAATAAATTTTTGAGGGAGAAAGTGGATCCTGAGTTCTGCTTTCCATCTATTGACTGAAATCCTAATTAGACATCCAAGTGAAGGGGATTATCAGATGAAAGATGGCATAAACCTCCTCCTGTAAAAGAGGAAATTACAACAAATGCAACTAGACCTAAAAATGACCTGAAGGCTACAGAACAGACCCCCTCCACCTGAGGAAAAGAGGACCACAAAGAAAAGGGTGAGGCAGCAAAGCAGGACCCAAGACCTCCCCCTACACCAGCCTACAAGGGGTAGAAAGAGAACGAAGTGGGGAGGGGGTAGGAGCCCAGAAGTGATGCACACTTGGCCCTGGAGATCTGCTCCAAGAGCACAAGTCCACATTACACTGGGTTCTGATGATTATCAGGGCTGGACATCAGAGGAACACTCTGTGAGACTGAGACTCCAGCCAGTGTAGAGGGCAGGCACGCTTCACCAGTCCTTAGACCCAAAGCAGAGATGGCAGTCTGAAAGACTTTCCAGCAGTGGGAGGGGTACCAGAGGTGAGAAGGGTTGGACAGAACTCTCTCCTTAGGAGAAAGGGCAGGTGGAGAATACCTCCCCAGACCTTCCTCAGCCCAAAAGATTGGGAACTCTCAGGAGCTCCAGACACTCCATCCCCCTTGCTCGCAACACAACCCCAAGGCACCTCCCAGAACACTGCTGGGAACCAACCCACTTGGTCCAGGGGCAGCATCAGACTTTGCTGCCTGGCAGGCAGAGGGAGACTCTCCCAGCTTCCTTGGCTCCATTTCAGCCCAACCAGAGAAGTGCCTGGAGGAGTCAGCCCCAAGAGCTCCCTCATCCATGTGGGTGACCAAACCTGTTGCTGTGTGTACAGCTGGGCACATCACTCCACCCTCCCATTAACCTTGCAGCCCCACCATTGCTGCAGGCCAGGCAGAGGGCAGCCCTGCCCACAGAGAGCTCAACAGATTCCTGAGCTGATCACAAAGGCAGCAAGCAGCTCAAACTTCCTGCCTAGACTTAGACCACTACAGAAGCCAGACTGAAAGGAGCCCCGCCCACAGCACACCAACAACGGGGGCCCCCCCAAAATAGAACCAGGCACTAGAGAGCAAAGAATCTTGAGCTTCTGAGCACCACAGTACACCTTCTTCATAGAGCTATTACTTTACACCAGAAAGCACAGCAGAGACATCTAAAACAAAGGAAGAAACACAGAATCCCTGACAAAATAAGCAGGCAGAGGAATTTGATCCAATCAAAACTATAAGACAGAACCCCAGAAAGAGGGCTAAATGAAACAGAGATCACCAATCTTCTTGATAAAGATTTCAAAATATAAGTCATAAACATGCTCATGGACTGACAGAAAAGTATTCAAGATCTCAGAGAAGACTTCAAGAAAGAGACAAAAACCCTGAAAAAGAGCCACTCGGAGCTGAAATGAAACATACAATGGAAGGATTTAAAAGTAGATTAGATCATGTAGGGGAGGTGGTAAATTAAATAGAAATTAGAAACAGGAAAACAAAGAAGCTGAGGAACAGGGAGAAAAAAGGATCTCTAGGAATGAAAGAATGGTAAGAGAGCTATGTGACCAATCCAAATGAAACAGTATTTGCATAATAGGGTACCAGAAGAAGAGAAAGGCATCCAAATGAAATACTGAGTCTCAAGGTAGAAGTTGGGACTAGAAATATGCATCTGGGGGTCATCTGCATAAAGGGGACTTAAAGCAGAGACCTGATAGTTATCCCTTGGGAAAGAAGTAGTTTAGGAAAAAAATTCACAGATATGAAAAGGAGTGTGGTAGGTAGAGTAGTCAATGGAGAGCAAAAAGCAGAAAAATGATATCTTAGCTCAGTTAAAAAAGAGTTTTCAGAGGAGTCTAGTAACCATAATGTTGTTCATGTAATTGTACATTAATGAAAGCAAAAAAAAAAGTTTTCAGAAAAAGGGGGTGTGACACTTACATCAAAAGCTGTTGAAAGTTGAATTAAGATGAAAATAGACAACTGACAATTGGATATGGCAAATTCAGGATGCTGATGACTCTTACAAGAGTGAATTCAGTAGACAGCTGGTGACAAAAGCCTAACCAGAATAAATTAAAGTGAGACTGAGAGACACAGGGGAAGGACTGAGAAGTTGGAAAGTTCAAAAAGAGGTAAGATTTACAGCAATAGTGGAATGAAGAGATCTGCAAATTCACTTCCCCAACACTGTAAAACAATAACCATTTAAGGGCTCTGGAAATTGACCAAAGGTACAAACAGATCAAAGAAGTATTAATTCATGAAAAACTGCTACATATTGGAGTTAGGACAGTAGGAACCACTAACCTTCTTGCCAAGAGATGCTACCACCACTGCCCAGCTCGGCCAGTAAGGTAGTTTTACCAGGGCAAGGTTGGCCATTAAAACCAGGAATTTTGTTTCCAGAGGTGGCCATGATCATTTATAACAGAGGAAAACTCATGTCCAGTGACAGTGGCAGTAAAAATAGCAACTTGATAAGAAACAAAGTAAGAAAGCCCATAGCTCTATTACCATAGGGTGCAGTCTCAGTTGAGGAAAGTAACAGACTGGCAGAACACTAAGAAATTTGACAGGGAGATTCTAGAAATGAGAGAGGCATACAGAGACTAAATAAACTCTTCACATATCTCTGACTGACTGAGAGGCTATGCATACAAACAGGGGAGTCCCAAGATGTAAAAGCTGAGGCTGATGTAAAAACTGTCTGAATTCTGAATGTACTCCTCAACTCATATTCAGAATCATAAAAAAATGATATAAGCTTTATAAACCCAAGATGTTTGAGTACACCTAACCAATAAACACCTGACCACTAAGCTATGCAAAGACTCTACCCTTAAGAAATCAGGCTAAAAAATAAAAAACGAGAATAAAAAATTTAATACAGAATTCAGGGGTTTCAAAGTGTGCGGAGGAAGATTTTATAAATTAGATGCAGGTAAGTTACAAAAGAAAAAAAGAAAAGCCCAAAAACCACCACATTCAGGAGGATTTTTTTTAACAAAATCAGAATTGAGTGTTGTTACATTATCAAAAATGTCCTGTTGTCAAAAACAATTGTGAGACATGCAAGAAATAGGAGAAGCTGACCTATACTCAGTTAAAAAAAAACAAGCAGCCAATGAAAACAGACTGAGTAGACAACTGATGGATTTAGCAGACAGAATATTATGTTCAAAGGAAGTAAAGATCTGGAACCATAAAATTCCTAGAAGAAAACATAGTGGGTAAGATTTTGGACATTGGTCTTGGGTGTGATATTTTATATTTGATACTGAAAGGCAATAAACAAGTAGAACTATATCAAATTAAAAAGCTTTTTCACAGCAAAGCCATCAAACAAAATGAAAGGCAAACAATGGAACTGGAGCAAATATTTCCAAATCACATATCAGATAAGGGATTAATACCCAAAATATATGAAAAATTCATAGAACTCAATAGCAAACAATCCAATTAAAAAGTGGACAAAGGACCTGAATATTTTTCTAAAGAACATATACAAATTGCCAAAAAGTATATTAGGAAGTTCTCAATATCACTAATCATCAAGGAAATGCAAATCAAAACCATAATGAGATATCACCTCACACTTGTTAGAATGGCTATCATCAAAAAGGCAAGAGATAACAAATATTGGCAAGGATGTGGAGAAAAGAGAACCCTTGTGAAGTATTGGTGCCAAAAGTAAACTGGTATAGATACTCTGGCAAACAGTATGGAGGTTTCTCAAATATTAAAAACAGAACTACTGTATGATCCAGCATTACACTTCTGGGTATATACCCAAAGGAAATGGAATCACTATCTTGAAGAGATACCCATACTCCATGTTCACTGCAGCATTATTCACAATAGCCAAAACATGGAAACAACCTAAGTGTCTATCAACAGATGAGTGGATAAAGAAAATATACATATGCCTTGAAGGCATTATGCTAAATGAAATAAGTCAGACAGAGAAAGACAAATAGTGTAGGATATCACTTACATGTGGAATCTAAAAAGACTAAACTCATACAAATAGAATGGTGGTTGCCAAAGGCTGGGTAGTGGGAAAAAAGAAAGATGCTGGTCAGAGTACAATTTTCCAGTTACAACATGATTAAATTCTGAAGATCTCATATACAGCACGGTGACTAGAGTTTAATAATACTGCTTACCAAAACTGAAGGAACAAAACAGCAGCAGATTCACAGACTCCAAGAAGGGACTAGCAGTTACCAAAGGGAAGGGGTTAGGGAGAGTGGGTGGGTAAGAAGGAAGAAGGGAATCAAGGGACATTATAATTAGCACTCACAATATAGGTAGGTCACAGGAAGGCAGTAAAGCATGGAGAAGACAAGTGATGGCCCTATAGCCTCTTTCTACACTGATGACTGCAATGGATTTGGGGGGGGGGACTTGATAATATGGGTGAATGTTGAAGCCACAATGTTGCTCATATGAAACCTTCATAAGATTGTATATCAATGATACCTTGATTTAAAAAAATACATATATATATACACATATATATCCAATAAAAATAAATAAATAATACTGTTTATCTATTTTAAAGTTGCTAAGAGAGTAGATGTTTATTCTCACCACCAAAAAAGAAATGGCAATTACACGATGTGACGTTAGCTAGTGTTATGGTGGTAATCACTTGTACTATGTAAGTGCATCAAATCAACATACTGTATACCTTAAACTTATATAATACTGTCTGTCAAACATATCTCAATAAAGCTGAAAAAAATTTAAGGGTAAAATAACTAATTATGTTCAAAGATTTGAGGGAATCTTTTTCTTAAAGAAAAATATAAAAATTGCACAAGTAGGAACTTTCGATAAACAAATATTAACTTTTAAATCCTGGAAATTCTAGAGTTTAAAACCATAGCAGAAGTGAAAGATTCATTATGGGCTCAAGATAAGATCTGAGATGGGACTTTAAAAATCTGCAACTTGAAAATAGAGAAATAGAGGAGCAGAAGAAAGATGGTGGCGTGAGAGGGGAGAGAGAGGTCTCCTCCTAAAACCACATACACTAAGAAAATATAATTAATACAACTAATCCTGAAACAGCAACAGGAAAGAGGGATGCACTAGACTGCATAACCTGCAGAAAAGAAGAGACCTAACAGAACAGGGTAACTTTCTAAAGCCAAGCCCTTCCCCCACCCCAGGTAACAGGCGGAAAGAAGAGAAACAGAGCAGGGAGGGAGTGGAGGCCTGGGACTGATAAACACCTAGCTCTGGACATCTGCTCTGGGAGCACAAACCTACACTGCATGGTGTTCTGGTGATTAGGGGGGTTGAAAGCTAAGACAGGCAGAATACATGGAGAGACTGAGATCATAGCCATGTAAAAGGGATTCACACCCGGCTGCTCTGGGACAAAAGACAGGCAGGCAGTCTGAGAGACTCTCTAATAGCAAAAGCATGGCTGCTAAAGGGGCAAGGATTGCACAAAGCTTATTGCTCAGGAGAAAGGACAGGTAGACAAAATTTTCTTGGTGCACTCTGGTGCACTCTGCCCAGCAGGTTTAGAACTTTCACGATCTTCAGGTGCTCCAACTCCCTGGCTGGCTACAAAGCTCCAAGACCCCCACCCTGATACGTACCCTGCTGTGCCTTCCTCCCCATCAGCCCGCACCTGGCTTGCAAACCTGCAGCCCCTACACTGGCAACGGGCCAGACAGAGGGAAGCCCCGCCTACAGCAGCTACAAACGCAAACCACAGAGGCTTATACCTGTGGGCTTGGCTCACTGGCTCTGGCAGTGAAGACAGGGATAGCAGCGGGGAAGCAGGAAACAGAGCTTTCATTTCCAAAGGCAGCAACACTGCCCCCCTGCAACTGCTGACACTGCCCCAGGGGCTGAGAACCTCAAGATAGTAGAGATTGTGGACACTAGAGGGCGCCACATACAAATATGAAACATCAAAGGAACATGAATCAAAGCGAAATCATACATACACCAGAGAAAGAGTAAAATGAAACCGATTTCATGAATCTTCCTGAAAGAGATTTCAAAATAAAAATCAAAAACATGCTAATGGAGGTACAGGAAAATATTCAAGAACTCAGGAAGGAATTACGGTCAGAGATCCAATCATTACAGAACACAGTATCGGAAATGAAACATACAATGAAAGGTTTTAAAAGCAGATTAGACACGGTGGAGGAGACAATAAATGAAACAGAAATTAGAGAAGAGGAATATAAAGAAACTGAGGCACAGAGGGGAAAAAAGGATCTCTAAGAATGAAAGAATATTGAAAGTACTACTGTGTGACCAATCAAAATGGAACAATATTTGTACTATAGGGGTACCAGAAGAAGAGACAGAAAAAGGTATGGAAAGTGCCTTTGAGGTCGTAATTGCTGAAAATTTCCCCAATCTGGGGAAGGAGAGAGTCTCTCAAGCCATCGAGATACACAGATCTCCCAACACAAGGGACACAAGGAAGACAACACCAAGACATAATAATTAAAATGGCAAAGATCAAGGATAAGGACAGACTACTAAAAGCAGCCAGAGAGAGAAATAAGTTCACATACAAAGGAAAGCTCATCAGTCAATTATCAGACTTCTCAGCAGAAACCTTACAGGGCAGAAGGGAGTAGGATGATGTTTTTAATACAATGAAACACAAGGGCTACGAACCAAGAATACATTATCTGGCAAGATGATCATTTAAATGTGAAGGAGGGATTAAACAATTTCAAGATAAGCAAAAACTCAGAGAATTTATCTCCCACAAACTGTCTCAACAGTGTATTTTGGAGGGACTGCTTTAGATGAAAGTGTTCCTAAGGTTTAATAGGTGTCACCAGAGGTAACGAAACAACAGTTAAGAAAGTAGAACAGTTAATTACTAAGCAAATGCACAATTCAATCAACTGCCCCTAAAGTCAGTCAAGGGATAGACAAAGAGTAGAGAATATGATACCTAATATATAAAGAATGGAGGAGGAAGAAAAAGGAGGAGAAAAAAAGCACTTTTAGATTGTGTTTGTAATAGCATACTAAGTGGGTTAAGTTAGACTCTTAGACAGCAAGGAAGTTAACTTTGGACCTGTGGTAACCAAAAATCTAAAGCCTGCAATGGCAATAAGTACATATCTATCGATAATCACCCTAAATGTAAATGGTCTGACTGCACCAATCAAAAGACATAGAGTCACTGAATTGATAAAAAAACAAGACCCATCTATATGCTGCCTCCAAGAGACGCACTTTAAACCCAAAGACATACACAGACTAAAGTGAAGGGATGGAGAAAGACATTTTATGC
Source organism: Smutsia gigantea (assembly GCA_032199065.1). Classification (NCBI taxonomy): domain Eukaryota; kingdom Metazoa; phylum Chordata; class Mammalia; order Pholidota; family Manidae; genus Smutsia; species Smutsia gigantea. Next base: position 43,189 of record JAVSCE010018566.1, on the reverse strand, counting down.
AACTAATACGGAGAAAAAAGCAGGAGTTGCAGAACTCGTACCAGACAAAATAGACCTCAAAACAAAGAATGTCACAAGAGACAAAGAAGGACATTACATAATGATAAAAGGGTCAGTCCAACAAGAAGATATAACCGTTATAAATATCTATGCACCCAACACAGGATCACCTACATATGTGAAACAAATACTAACAGAATTAAAGGGGGAAATAGAATGCAGTGCATTCATTTTAGGAGTCTTCAACACACCACTCACTCTGAAGGACAGATCAACCAGACAGAAAAGAAGTAAGGAGACAGAGGCACTGAACAACACATTAGAACAGATGGACCTAACAGACATATACAGAACTCCACACCCAAAAGCAGCAGAATACACATTCTTCTCAAGGGCACATGGAATATTTTCATGAATAGATCATATACTACGCCACAAAAAAGAGCCTTGGCAAATTCAAAAAGATTGAAATTGTACCAACCAGCTTGTCGGACCACAAAGGAATGAAACTAGAAATGAATTACACAAAGAAAATGAAAACTCCCAAAAACACACGGAAGCTTAATAACATGCTCCTAAATAATCAATGGATCAATGACCAAATAAAAACAGAGATCAAGCAATATATGAAGACAAATGACAACAATAATTCAACACTGCAAAATCTGTGGGACACAGCAAAGGCCGTGCTAAGAGGAAAGTATATTGCAATACAGGCCTACCTCAGGAAAGAAGAACATTCCATATGAGCAGTCTAAACTCACAATTAACAAAACTAGAAAAAGAAGAACAAATGAGGCCCAAAGTCAGTAGAAGAAGGGACATAATAAAGATAAGAGCAGAAATAAATAAAATAGAGAAGAATAAAAAATAGAAAGGATCAACGAAAGCAAGAGGTGGTTCTTCAAGAAAATAAACAAAATAGATAAACCCCTAGCCAGACTTATCAAGAAAAAGTCTACTCACATAAACAGAATCAGAAATGAGAAAGGAAAAATCACGACACACACCACAGATATATAAAGAACTATTAGAGAATACTATGAAAAATCATATGCTAACAAAACTGAATAACCTAGAAGAAATGGACAACTTTCTAGAAAAATACAACCTTCCAAGGCTGACCCAGAAAGAAACAGAAAATCTCAACAGACCAATCACCAGCAACGAAATTGCACTGGTAATCAAAAAACTACCCAAGAATAAAACCCCTGGACCAGATGGCTTCACCGCTGAATATTATCAAACACTTAGAGAAGACCTAATACTCATCCTCCTTAAAGTTTTCCAAGGAGTAAAAGAAGCGGGAATACTTCCAAACTCATTCTATGAGGCCAGCATCACTCCAATACCAAAACCGGGCAAAGACACCACAAAAAAAGAAAACTACAGATGAATATCCCTGATGAACATAGACGCAAAAATACTCAACAAAATATTAGCAAACTGAATTCAAAAGTACATCAAAAGGATCATCCATCATGATCAAGTAGGTTTTACTCCAGAGATACAAGGATGATGATTCAACATTCAAAAATCCATCAACATCCACCACATCAACAAAAAGAAGGAAAAAAACCACATGATCATCTCCACAGATGCTGAAAAAGCATTCAACAAAATTCAACATCCATTCATGATAAAAACTCTCAACAAAATGGGTATAGAGGGCAAGCACCTCAACATAATAAAGGCTATATATGAAAAACCCACAGCCAACATTATACTTAACAGCGAGAAGCCGAAAGCTTTTCCTTTAAGATCGGGAACAAGCCAAGGATGCCCACTCTCCCCAGTTCTATTCAACATGGTACTGGAGGTCCTAGCCACGGCAATCAGACAACACAAAGAAATAAAAGGCATCCAGATTGGAAGGGAAGAAGTTAAACTGTCCCTGTTTGCAGATGACATGATATTGTACATAAAAAACTCTAAAGAATCTACTCCAAAACTACTAGATCTAATATCTGAATTCAGCAAAGTTGCAGTATACAAAATTAATGCGCAGAAATCTAAGGCATTCCTATACACTAACAATGACCTAGCAGAGAGAGAAATCAGGAAAACAATTCCATTCAAAGTTGCATCAAAAAGAATAAAATACCTAGGAGTAAACCTAACCAAGGAAGTGCATGACCTATACCCTGAAAACTACAAGACACTCATGAGAGAAATTAAAGAAGATACCAATAAATGAAAACACATCCAGTGCTCATGGATAAGAAGAATTAATATTGTCAAAATGGCCATCCAGCCTAATGCAATCTACAGATTCAATGCAAGTCCTATCAAAATACCAACAGCATTTTTCAACGAACTAGGGAAAATCGTTCTAAAATTAAGATGGAACCACAAAAGACCCCGAATAGCCAAAGCAATCCTGAAAAGGAAGAATAATGCTGGGGGGATTATGCTCCCCAACTACAAGCTTTACTACAAAGCCACAGTACTCAAGACAATTTGGTACTGGCACAAGAACAGTCCCATAGACAAATGGAACAGACTAGAGAGACCTGATATACACCCAACCATATATGGTCAATTAATATATGATAAAGAAGTCATAGGCATACAATGGGGAAATGACAGCCTCTTCAACAGTTGGTGTTGGCAAAACTGGACAGCTACATGGAAGAGAATGAAACTGGATTACTGTTTAACCCCATACACAGAAGTAAACTCAAAATGGATCAAGGACCTGAATCTAAGTAATGAAACCATAAAACTCTTAGAAGACAACATAGGCAAAAATCTCCTGAATATAAGCATGAACGACTTCTTCCTGAACGCATTTCCTCAAGCAAGGTAAACAAAAGCAAAAATGAACTCATGGGACTACATCAAACTAAAAAGTTTCTGTACAGCAAAGGACACCATCAACAAAACAAAAAAGCATCCTACAGTATGGAAGAATATATTTGTAAATGACATATCCGACAAAGGGTTAACATCCAAAATATATAAAGAACTTACACGCCTCTACACTCAAAAAGCAAATAACCTGATTAAAAAATGGGCAGAGGATATGAAGAGACAGTTCTCCAAAGAAGAAATTCAGATGGCCAACAGACACATTAAAACATGCTCCACATCACTAATCATCAGGGAAATGCAAATTAAAACCACAATGAGATACCACCTCATGCCAGTAAGGATGGCCACTATCCAAAAGACTAAGAACAACAAATGCTGGCAAGGATGGGGAGAAAAGGGAACCCTCCTACACTGCTGGTGGGAATGTAAGCTAGTTCAACCATTGTGGAAAGCATATGGAGGTTCCTCAAAAAACTCAGAATAGAAATACACCATTTGACCCAGGAATTCCACTCCTAGGAATTTACTCTAAGAATGCAGCAGCCCAGTTTGAAAAAGATATATGCACCCCTATGTTTATCGCAGCACTATTTACAATAGCCAAGAAATGGAAGCATCCTAAATGTCCATCAGTAGATGAATGGATAAAGAAGATGTGGTACATATACACAATTGAATATTATTCAGCCATAAGAAGAAAACAAATCCTACCATTTGCAACAACATGGATGGAGCTAGAGGGTATTATGCTCTGTGAAATAAGCCAAGTGGAGAAAGACAAGTATCAAATGATTTCACTCATCTGTGGAGTATAAGAACAAAGGAAAAACTGAAGAACAAAACATCGGCAAACTCACAGAACCCAAGAATGGACTAACAGTAACCAAACGGAAAGGGACTGGGGAGGATGGGTGGGAAGTGAGGGATAAGGGGGAAAGGGGGTATTACGATTAGCACACATAATGTTGGGGGGGTGGGCATGGGGATGGCAGCACAGCACAGAGAAGACAGGTAGTGAATCTATAGCATCTTACTACACTGATGGACAGTGACTGTAATGGGGTATGTGGTGGTGACTTGATAATGGGGGGAATCTAGTAACCACAATGTTGCTCATGTAACTGTACATTGATGATACCCAACAAAAAAGAATATGAATATGAATACAGCTTTAAATATGGTAAGAGTAAGGAGTTTTTCTTTAAACTTGTTTTAGTTATTTTTCTACATACTAGGCTTCAATACAAAATGTAGTTATTAAAAGATCAGTTAAAAATTTGAAATCCATTGTATAAGATTTCAAAGGCAATAAAGGCAATTTCTCTCCAATAAAGAAAAAAGTTACAGATAAAGTAACCTTTTCTAATCACTCCCATTTGAAAAAAAAAAGTGACTACTCAAAATGGAATAAATATCCTATCAGTATAAGAAAACCTGAAATGCATATTTAAAGGAAAAATTCTTTTGTTTTAACCAATAACCATTAACATATATCCACCTCTAAACTAGACATAGATTTGTTCATCTTTATATAATTTGACACCTCACATTTAAAGAAAGTAAGGGGGAAAAAACAACTGGGAGCTAAAAACCTGAAGTCAAGGGTTTCCCAGGAGGGTACTTTATGTACCCTTATGTAAAGTTCAACAAAGGAAAAGTGAACGGTTAGGTTAAGGAGCAACCAGCTAACCTAATACTGTTGGGAGTATGGTAGGCCACATATTGCTCTCTCATCTTTCCTTCTTCACCAAATTTCATTCCATGGGAAGATTTTTTTCCCCTACCCTGGAAAGCTCCACTATCACAAAATCTAGTAAAACAGAATTCACTTCCAAAGTTTAGCTTCAAAGAGTATTTTCTCAAAACATCTTCAGAAAATGAGGATCATCCAAAAGTCTAACATCCACCCTTAGTAATCACACTAGGTTTGAAAGTGTTCAATCCATCTCTGTGTCTTTGATTCCAGGTGTTCCAAAAGACCCCACAGTTGGCTATAATATCACTTCAAAATAACACCATGTGTGCCACAAATATTTTGAAGCCAATTACATGTCAGAGCCAGGGTTCTGAGTATACATAGTCCTTTAAAATTTCACATACTAACAGGTAAGCAAACCCAACAATTACAATAAATGTGAAAACTAGTTCACTCAAAAAGTGCTATAAGCAAATGGGAATGAACAGGAGCTAAGAAAAATATGAGTATTACTTTTTAAAATTCCAGAAAGGACTCAAGTGGAAAATTTTAAATACAGTGCTAGAAAGTTTGAGTATTATAAGCCATAAAGAAGTACTGATATGTTCTAAGCAAGAGATTTGTTTGGGGAAGATACTGGCTATGAAAAAAGGTCACTAAAGGAGGGGGAAGATAAATTAAACCAGAACCTGTAGAAACAGTGAAAATGGAAGGTGAAGAATGGCTCTGAAAGACAGATCAACAGTTAGTTGATACTGACTGTTATCAGTTTGTTAACTGGAAGGAGGGCGTGATAACTACCAATCAATCTTCTGACTCATGTGACTATTAACAGCAGTAGAGTTCACTGGTCTACGAAGCTGTTTTGGAAGCAGGAAAGAATGAGTTGGGTTTAGGACACATTCAGTTTGAAATGACTGAGGGACATTGAAGTAGACAGGTCCAGAAAGCAATCTGATGTGTTCATCTTATCCTCTAAATAAGGGGTCTTAAAACCACAGGAGTAGATAAAATTGCCCGTAAAACAAGAAGTGGCCAGAGTCTCCTGAGCAGAAAAGTCTTTAAAGGACACTGGCCAGGCAGTATATATAACCTAAACAGTGATGTCCCATGAGCCCTAAGACAGATAGATATTCAGAAAAGGATCCTGGAAGATACCAACATTTAAGGCAGACAGACGAAAAGAAATCAACCAAGAGACTGAGAATGAGCAAAGCTGTGAAAGAGCCACAAATACAATACCCTAGAAAGGGGTCAGGCAATATTTATCATAAAGGGCCAGATACAAATACTTTAGGCTTGCAGGCCACACTCTCTTTTGCAACTACTCAATTCTGCAGTTATAGTGGAAAAGCAGTCAACTATAATTTGAAAAGGAATTGTGTGTCTGTGTTCCAGCAAAACTTTATTTACAAAAACAGGCAACAGGCCCCCAGTTTGCCATCTCCTGCTCTAGAAGCCAAGGAAAGAAAAGTTCTTTATATTCAATCTCTTTTGCACCTATAGTGCCAAATATATATAGATAGATAGATAGATAGATAGATAGATAGATAGATAGTACATATAGACATATACCATATACACAGACTTTCTAATACTAATTTATTGACTAATGTTATGGGAACTTAGAACATTTTTGTTTTATATTACTATAATTAGCCAGTATGTAAATTAAAATCTAAATTACAAATTATAGTTATAATTTGTAAATTAAAATCTAAATTACAAATTATAGTTATAAAATACACACTGATCAAACAGATTTAAAATTCTCTACAAAGAAACCCAATTTTATAGAAAATCTACACAGGATTCATGCGTGCTAATTTTCCCAAGCAACTACACAAACAACTTTACCCAGTAAAGAAAGGGAAACAACAGAAAGGGTGCCTGGAGAGCCTAAAGGACTTCTATTTCCTATCAGCTACTACGGACTGAAGAAAATACAGTTAACCCTTGAACAACATGGTTGAGATATATGCTGGTCCACTTACAACTGCTCAGGAGGTTGATGCCCCTAACCCCCACACTATTCAAGGGTCAAGTGCATAACACAGATTCTCAAATGTTTACCCAGCAGGTAAGTCAATTCTAACTTAAATGCAACACTCCTTTAGCCCTGTATCTTTGAAAGTCAATATAATAATGGCATATTGTTATTAGCATAGTAATGATGGATGGTTGAGAATCGAGACCCTAACAGCTCCATCTTAATGGCGTCATTTAATCCTCTCCACAAACCAATCAAGTAGGCAACATTATTATCTCCACTTACAGAGTGGGTGAAGGCACAGAGAGAGGATCAAAGAGCAGAGAAAAATTTAAACCAGGTGTGTCAGATTCCTAAACCCATGCTTTTAACTACCACAATGAAATGGAACTCAATTCCAACAATTTTGATTTATTACTACATGGCTGGAGAAGAGAATGACAATAAAGCAGGACTTCAGTATTAAAAGCACTTGTCATTCAAAATGAGACAAGTATACAAGTATGTAAATAATGATACCACATGACAGAAAATGTTAAGTGCCATTCATTACAGGTACCAAAAAAAAGTGAGTTTTAAAAAAAAGAAAGAACTTATGCCTGACATTTAAAAGATTTTTCATGAACGAGCATACAATTAACTTGGATCTTAATTAGAAGGTTCCTATCTTCAATTCCTATTCAACTGAACTGAATTAAATTCATTCCTGTTAGCTTTTTTGTTGTTTATGCTATAAATGTGCAAACAAAACCTCAAAACCTTCTTTTTTTTCTTACTAAGAAGAAACTAGAAAGATGAGACATCATCCTGTCTACCACTAGAATATCCCCAACTAAAATCTCAGGCTATTACTATATGCCCACATATTGTAACTATGGTTTCCACAAAAACAGACAACCAGTAGTTCACTTCTTGGAATACTCTCTCCAATTGCCTTCTGTGACAATAAATTTTCTTGGTTTTCCTCCCTGGCCAAATTCATAGTTTCTTTTGCCAGTTATTCCTAACCTCCCTATTATCTAAACAATGGGATAACCAGGACTTGGTCTCTCACTCCTTTTCACCTGTGTTTATTATTATCTCTTCCAGTATTGGAGCTTTAAAAGCTTATGGCTCTCAATTTTATGTTCCAAGACCAGATCTCTCCTGTGTACTCCAGAATCTTTTAGTCAACTGTCTACTTGACAATTCTTCTGTATATCATATACATCAACTTGACATACCATGAGCAAAATTCTTGATCTTACTTAAAGCTGCTCTATCCATAGCTTTCCCTATCTCAACCACTGACAATTGTACTCTTCCAGTTCCGCACAACTCCAGTTGTGCAAGCCAAAAATCCTGATTCCTCTTTCTCTCTGATCTCACACTAAATCTGTTAAGAAATCCTGTTGGCTCCACCATCAAAACATATCCAAGATGCCAGCAACTACATTCTTGGGCACTTATCCCATAGAAATGGAGATTTATATTCACACAAAAACCTGCAGATCAATGCTCACAGCAGCTTTATTCAGAATAGCTATCAGATGTGAATGGGTAAACAATCTGTAGTATATCCGTAACATGGACTACTACTAGGGTGTATTGTAATGAATGGGTAAACAATCTGTAGTATATCCATAATATGGAATACTACTCAGTGATAAAAAAGAACTAATTATTGATATATGCAACAACTCTGATGAATCTCCAGAGAATTATGCTGAGCAAATAAAGCCAATCTCAAAAGGTTACATACTGTATACAATCCCATTTACATAACATTCTCAAAATAACAAAAATATAAAAATGGGCAACAGATTACTGGTTGTTGCAAGGGTAAGTGGGCATTAGAAGTGTAGGGATGGTGGGGAGGGTTTAAGGGATGTCACCTTAAAAGGGTACTCTTGTGATGATGGAACTGTTCTATATCTTGGCTGTGGTAGTAAATACACAAACCTACACATGTAATAAAACTGGATAGAACTAAGTGCACAAACACATGTAGAAAAGTACAAGTACATCTGGGGAAATATGAACAACACTAGTGGTTCATATTAATGTCAATCTCTGGTTGTGATACTGCATTATAGGTTTGCAAGATGTTATTGAGGGAAACTGAGTAAAGGGTACACAGCTCTCTGTATTATGTCTTACAATACAAGTGTATCTACAATTATCTAACATAAAAAACTATAGATGTTTGTGTGTGCGTATACATAGGAGTATATTTATATGTACATGCGTATGTGTGTATGTTGTTCTCCATGATCTGAGTTCTCACGACCTCCCTACTGCAAATCTTTTAGGAGTCTTTCACCTAAGTACTAAATAACTTCTTAAATGGTCTTCCAGCTTCCATTTTGCTTACCTTCCATCTATGCTCAACAAAGCAGGCAGGGTGATCTTAAATTTTAAAATGTAGGTCAGACCATGTCATTTCTTTGCTTAAAAACTCCAGTGGCTTCCCATTTTGAAAAGAGTTAAAGCCAAAATCCTTACTTTGGCTAACAAGGTTTTTACGAACTGCCTCACCCACCCCTACCTTCTTTCTCTGCTCACTTCATTACTTGCTGATCCATTACTCTTCTCCTACGAAACTAACCAGCTGGCTGTTCCTCATATACTTCAGGCACCATTCTCAGGGTCTGCATGTGCTATTCTCTCCATCTGGAACCAACTTCTCCTAAACATCTGAATATCTAGTCCCCTTCACCTACTTTAGGAGTTTCTTCAAATGTCACATTGTCACACTTCAACACTCACTCCCACCATTCCTTTCCCCTTCTTTGCTTTTCGTGTCCAGAGCAACACATTATCTGACATACTGTATCTATTTTCCATATTTATTCATCATTGCCCATCTCTCCCCATTAAAATATAAGCTTAAAAATAGCACAGGTTTTTGTCTGTTTTGTCTATTGTTATATCCCCAGAGCCTAGAACAAGGCCCAGATCATAGAAGTAATCAATACTCAAATGCTGAATAAGTATTTAGATTGGATGACATAAAATAACACCTCTGCTGACAAAAAAGATATAATACAATGAATTTTATTTTAAGAAATGTCACTACCAGTCAGAAAAATAAAAGGGGGTTGCTACAGAGACAAGTACGTTTCCAAATCATGAACCCCACCCCTCATAATGCACGTAATACCATTTCTCATTCAGAAGACTAAAGCTGTGATATACTACTTTCTCTCGATTCACTCTCTTAACTGATCACTGAAGACTAAGATTGGTCAAGGGTCCTATAATCACAGGGCAATGATGCAGGCTTAAAAATACTATCCTTGAACCAGCTTCTTGCCCACAAAACAGTATGTACATCTACAAAAACATTCATCTCTTCCTCAAGATCAGTGCATTGTAAAACAATGATGAGAAAAACAAAACTTTCTTTTAATTCTTCCAAACAGAAGGTAACTTAAAAAAAAAAAAACCTTTGCCTTTGGTTAACATATTAAAGAAAACACTCCTACATGGGTAACAGGATAATATGCTATTTAGTATCTCTGAATTCTTTCATTGACATATACTCTTAATGTATCAATGAAATAATATGTCAATGACAGAATATTCTTAAGAGTATATGTCAATTAAAAAAACTCAGAAAGATACAATTTCCTTAATAAGACTTGACAAAATGCACTGATGTGAAAGATCCTATCTATCCAACTAAAAAGGCCCCATGCCTAACTCCTTCCTCACCCTCTAAAAACCCTCAAGTTTTCCTATTCAGTATGGAAGCATCACCGAGAGACAGGCACTACATGGCTACAATGACCAGGTAAATATTCTCCTCAATAAGCCCTAAACTTCACCTTAGTTATCTAGCCAAAACAGTAAATATAAACCATGTTAGGTTCTCTAGAACTTTAAGTAACCACAATTTTGAGGGGCACCTACAGGATGATTTTCCTTCCACACAAATCATGAACTCCCATATCTGATACCAAAATACATACTCTGCTTAATACTTCATGTTCCAAATGTTTGTCTCATCATCCACATGGATTAAACTCCTTGAATGTGACAGACTGTGTCATATCCCCTCTGGTGACCTACATAATATCTAATTTAGTCCTTTGCACTCAGTAGATACAGATGGAGTTGGCTATCCTTAATTTACACTTGATCACAACTCAAGAAGCCAATGAAGGTTTTTTAATGGAAGAGTAAGGTAAAGGAGTTTATTCAGATAAATCTGGCTAGATAGATTATCCCAAGCTAAAGATGACAAAATATAATTTGAAAAGAAGGCCCATGATACTGGGTTTGCTTCACAGTTTTAGAAAGCTATTTTTATGTAAGGTTGCTCACATGATTCTAAGAAAAAAAAGAGTATAAGTATTAAACATTTCCTCCTACCTCTTACCAACAGGAAAAATATTTAGCAGTGAAATAACTTGTCCAATTTAATAAAGGACTGTATTCAATACTTTTTGGGCATTAGGAAAATGGAAAACTAGTAAGGGTGTGGCAAAGGACCTTCAGGTATTATAATCAAGCACTTTGAGGAACCAGAAGAGTCTAGTTGAGGATTAGCAGTGATGTCTTTTGAATAATTTAAGCAAAACAGAAATTATACCCCAGTGTTCAGTAATTGCTATATCCCACCACCACTCTATCTGGTTGATGGATCTCTTATCTTATTAGGTTGACCATTTATAAAACTTAACCTAACCTAATATAAAAATGAACTGCAAACACAGGTTAAAATTACATGCTGAAAAGGTGTCAAAATAATCAAGCACTAGCAAAGAACACTCTGAAAATGAATTTGAATTTAAGGGGAAAAATTCACCTTAACATGGCATCAAAAATAATAAAATACTTAGGAATGAGTTTAACAAAAGAGTTTAAGACTTGCACATTGAAAACTACAAAATTAAGAAATAAAGAGAACGTCATTCCATATTCATGGATTAAAAGACAATGCTAAGATGACAATGTTGCCAAAACCGACCTTCAGATTCAATGCAATCCTACTGAAATTCCAGGTGCCCTTTTAAAAAAGATAATGACAAGGTGACCTTAAATTCAAATAGAAATGCAATGGACTTAGAATAGCCAAAATAATCTTAAGAAAAAAGTTGAAGAACTCACACTTCCAGATTTCATATCTTACTACAGAGTAATCAAGTCAGTGAGATACTGGCACAAAGAAAGATACAAAAATCAGTGAAATAGAATTCAGAGTCTAGAAACACCTATATTTACAGCCAATAGATTTTTGATAAGGATGCCAAGATAATTCAATAGGAACTGTAATTTTTTCAACCAGTGGAGCTTGTACAACTAGATATCCAACTGCAAAAGATTAAAGTTGGACCCCTTCTTTACGCCAGCCACAGAAATTAACTCCAAATGTAGCACAGACATAAATGTAAGAGCTTAAACTATAAAAGCCTTAAAAGAAATCATAAGAGTAGTTAGCCCTTGAACAATGTAAGGGTTAGGGGTGCCAACCACCCCAGAGTCAAAAATCCATGTATAACTTTTGACTCCCCAAAAACGTAACTACTGATGGCCTACTATTGACCAGAAGCCTTATTAGTAACACAGCCAATTGATTAACACATTTTGTGTATGTATTATATACTGTATTCTTACAATAAAGTAACCTAGATTAAAGAAAATGTTTTTCAAATTGTTGTAAATCTCCAAAAAATTTTCCAACATATTTATTGAAAAAGTTTTCATATAAGTGAAACTCTGCAGTTCAGACTCATGCTTTTCAAGGGTTAATTGGTAAATCTTTGTGGCCTTGGGTTAGACAAAGATTCTTAGATATAACACCAAGAGCACAAACAACAATTTTCCTGCCTAACTGCCCTGGCTACCTTATATTAAGCTTTAACTCTCTTAAGTCATTCAAGCCACTGAAAACCTAGAAGAAAACATTCAGGATCACAAATGCCATGCTTCCACTTTTTCTCTCTGGAATTATAGAGGCAATAAAACTATATATAACTTTAAGAGAAAAGCAACAGAGCCCCTCCACACAAACCTTTAATTAAATATAAAAAATTTAATTAATTTTAATTAAATTAAAAAATATTTTAGTAGTCACCCTACATAAGCACTTGGGAAAGAAGCATAAAACAGCCTGTGTCCTTAAAAGGTTTGTTATGACAACTATGAAAATTTGCCTCTCAGATCTCCTGCTGCAGTGAACATCTTAGGTCCCAGCTGCTGAGCTCGCAAAGCCATCTTCTTCTTGGGATCAAGCCAAGCTTCCCCCCACTCCCAGCCAATGACGGGGTAGAGAAGACACAGTGAATGGAGTCCTTTACCCAGGAGACACTGGGCTCTGATGGTTCAACCTTGGGTTGAGGATTTCCCCTTGATTTTGCTGTAATTTTCTTAGAGAAGCACTGCAGTGTTAAGACTTTTCCTACACTTTGCCACAGTCCTCCTCTCTCTCCTGGGTAGGAAAGGTTAAGCTTCCACTTTATAAAAACAAGTTTTCATGAACCAAAGAACACAACTCCATATGGCATAACTTAAGATTACTATTTCTTTTAAGTTGTCAGTTTTATCAAGAAATAGTTTTTCCAAAAATGACTTAAAATAGCTATATAAATACAAATTAATTAGGTGCCTGAAAATAGATTACCAAATTTAAAAGTAAAACAGGAAAAAATCCAAAGTGAGTAGCAGTTTGCTATAATTCAGATGCCAAAAACAAAAACAACAAAACTTAATTATAAGGAGTTTTAAAATTTAGAAAATGTCCTCATAATAAATTGTTTCATTTGATTCACACAACACTAGAGAAATAAGGGACCAAAATATTTATTGAGTTCTTTCATGTGCCAAACATTGGGCTGGAGCACTATTATAGTAGGAAGCATCCCCGTTTTACAGATGATCAAAGTGAGGTTCATAGTTAATGGATATCCCTAAGGATCAAAACGAGATGTTCTCTCTCCTCACTGTCCACAGTTATATATTAAAAGTAGGGCTCTATTCACTCTCCATTCACAACAGAACCATGACACTTCACATCTCTACTCCCATATCCTAACCACAGAACAAGTGAAACCAAGCAGAGACCTGAAACCCGTGACTTAGTTGAAAGGAGAACTAAAATTAATAGTTAATGAAGCTAAGATCACTAATTAACTAAAAATGCAATTCGCTGAACTTTCAAATCGGAAAACTCAGCCTCAACAATCATTAGTAGTAGCTTTCACAATTGATTAATCTTCTCCCTATTCTAATATCAAAGGATCCTACATAAGTTACCTAGCTGGAGTTTCCCCTCCAACAAATACAACAGCATTCTCTACCACAAACGCTTCCAAACTGGACAGGTGAGGTAGCTTAATTTTAGTTTAAGTAGTGTGCTACAGTATGATGTGGTCACAGGAAAAAGGCATTCAAATGCAGGGAAAACACTACTAAAATGAAGCTTATTATAACAGAAACTCCTAAAAATCAGTGTCTGAGATACAGTTTACATAACCAATAACCACAAATATAGGGATAATTACTCATTTTCTTTTTTTTTAATTTTATTCATTTATTTATTTTTTTAATATAATTTATTTTATTATCATTAATCTACAATTACATGTGCAATATTACGGTTATTAAACTACCCCTTCATCAGGTCCCCCCCACCAACCCCATTACAGTCACTGTCCATCAGCGTAGTGAGATGCTAAAAAATCACTACTTGTCTTCTCTGAGTTGTACTGCCCTCCCCGTGCCCCCCCAACATTACATCTGCTAATCGTAATGCCCCTTTTTCCCTCTTATCCCTCCCTTCCCGCCCATTTTCCCCAGTCCCTTTCCCTTTGGTAACTATTAGTCCGTTCTTGGGTTCTGTGAGTCTGCTGCTGTTTTGTTCCTTCAGTTTTTTTCTTTGTTCTTATACTCCACATATGAGTGAAATCATTTGATACTTGTCTTTTTCGGCTTGGCTTATTTCACTGAGCATAATACCCTCTAGCTCCATCCATGTTGTTGCAAATGGTAGGATTTGTTTTCTTCTTATGGCTGAATAATATTCCATTGTGTACATGTACCACCTCTTCTTTATCCATTCATCTACTGATGGACACTTAGGTTGCTTCCATTTCTTGGCTATTGAAAATAGTGCTGCAATAAATATAGGGGTGCATCTGTCCTTTTCAAATTGGGCTACTGCATTCTTAGGGTAAATTCCTAGGAGCGGAATTCCTGGATCAAATGGTATTTCTATTTTGAGTTTTTTGAGGAACCTCCATACTGCTTTCCACAATGGTTGGACTAATTTGCAGTCCCACCAGCAGTGTAGGAAGGTTCCCCTTTCTCCACATCCTCGCCAACATTTGTTGTTGTTTGTGTTTTGGATGTTGGCCATCCTCACTGGTGTGAGGTGATATCTCATTGTGGTTTTAATCTGCATTTCTCTGATGATTAGCGATGTGGAGCCTCATTTTCCTTTTTATCTCTGTTTTTTTAACCAGAACAAACTGCCTTTCACTGACACTAGCAGGTTCAGCAGGCTGGTTTATTTAATTGAACAAGGACAAGACACTATTCCAATCTTTTTCTGGAAATACTACTTATGTAATGCAATCCTAGGCAGAAGCTATGCAAATCAGATGTGAAACTACAGAATTTCAAATTGCCAGAAAAACTGCTATTTTATGATAATTGAGAGAAATAAATTAGTCAAAAAGAAATTTTTCTGGAAACAGTTAACATTTAACAAGAACAAAGTACTTAAGTTCCACAAATGAAAGGTGGCATAGTGGAAAGAACTGAGCTTAATACTTTTTAACATGCAGAAGAAAAAAAGCAAAAACAAAAACTATACAATGGCAACAAAAGCAATAAATACTAAGGAATAAACTTAAAAAATATCAAGTCTGTATAAGCAAAAGCCCGGACAGACACAAAAGTGATGTTGAAAAAAATAGGATGATACCTCTTACTCCTGGAGAAGATAATGCAACATCAAAAATAGGTCAATTCTCCCTAGTTTATAAAGTTAATGAAATTCCAATTAAAAATATCAACAAACTTTTATATAGAATTAGCCAAGTTGATACCAAATTCAAAAGGAAAAATCAACATCCAAGAATAATCAGAAAAACATGAAAAAGAAAAGCTGCAAGCTCAAATCAGCACAACCACGTATTAAAACATACTCTAAAGCTCTATAATTAAGAGTGAGGTACTGAAACAGGCATATGGAAATGTAATGGAACAGAATGGGAAGTCCAGAAATAGACCAAGTATGTCTGAAAATTTAGCATATAATAACAATAGCATCTCAAATCATTAGATCAAAGATATACCTTCTAATAAATTGTACTTAGACAACTGGTTAATGATTTAGAAAGTATAAAACTAGATCAGTAACTAAAACCATACATAGGAATGAACTCAATACACAGGAATAAACTTCAAATGGATCAGGGACCTAAACGTAAGAAGTGAAATCTTACAACTCCAGGAGAAAATATGGATGAATTTGTCTGAAGCCTGAGGAAAAGGCTTTCTAGACAAGTAGTGACTCTGTGGCATCTTACTACACTGATGGACAGTGACTGCACTGGTGTATGGGGGGACTCAATAATATGGGCGAACGTAGTAACCACATTGTTTTTCTTGTGAAACCTTCATAGTGTATATTGATACATTAATTTAAAAAAAAGATCACCTAAAGCAAAAATATTACACATCTTACAGATAAAGACTGAATCTATAATAAAAATCCTATTTAGAGTTGATAGGAAAAGACCAAAACCCATTTTAAATATAAACCCCCCCCCAAAAAAAGGAGGGAGAGAAAAATTCACACACACTCACAAAAACAAATAAAATGGACCCTGAACAGATGAAAAGCTGTTAAACTAAATTATAGTAAGATTGTAAATTAAAAATACAATGAAATACCATTCCTAACCTATCAGATTGGCAAGAACTGAAAAAATAAAGAAGGACCCAATAGGAAGATGGCGGCATGAGCAGGGCGGCAGAAATCTCCTCCCAAAACCATATAGATCTATGAAAATAGAGCAAATACAAATATTCCTAAAAGAGAGACCAGAATATACAGGACAGCGCACAACCTGCATCTGCACCTGAGAGGACTCGGCACCCCGTGAGGCGGGTAGGATGTGGAGCCACGACCTGAACACTCCCCCACCCCAGTGCACCGGTGGGAGGAGAGGATTCAGAGCCGGGAGGGAGTGGAAGTACAGGCCCGCGAATAACCAGCCCTGGTGATCTGCACCAGGAGCGCTGACACACATTGCATGGTATATCGGATATTGGAGAGGCAGAAGTTACAGGTTTTGAGCTGGGAACGCGCCCGGGTCCTTGCAGCAGGCTCCTCGGGACAAAAGAAAAGCGCGTGCTTTTGGGGGCAGTCTTAAAGAGGAAGGGGCCCAGGATCATCCCAGCACACTTAGCGCAGCAGGCTGGGAGTCCTGAGGAATTTTGGACCCCTTGGCTGGCGACTGGGAAAAAGTAGCTGCACTGAAACTTCACATAGGGAACAACGGCCTCCCATTTGTTCCCGCCCCGGCCAGAGCTACAAAGGGCCCTGCAGAGCTGCGCAGCTGCGGCTGGGGAATAGTGGAGCAACAGCGCCACCTACAGAATCCTTACAGAATCTACTCCAGGTGGGCGTTTTTTTGTTTGTTTCCTTTCTTTTCTTTTCTTTCTTTTTTTTCCCTTTTCTTTCTCTTCCTTCTTTTTTTTTTAAAGTCTTAAAGAGCCCAGCTGACAAACGTGGCACCTACCAGCGACCACTTCCATCGCCATGAAAAGACAGAGGAATATGGTACAGACCAAGCTCACCGAGACCCAGACAACACCAGAGAGGGAGACTGAAAGGATGGAAATGCACAATCTTCCTGAAAAAGAATTCAGAATAAAAGTCATAACCATGCTGATGGATCAACAGAGAAATATACAAGAGCTGAGGAAGGAAGGGAGGGAAGTCACGAAATACAATGCAGAAATGAGACAAGCCATCGACGGGCTTAGCAGGAGACTGGACGAGATGCAAGAGGCTGTTAATGGAACAGAAATCAGAGAACAGGAATACAGAGAAGCTGAAGCAGAGAGAGATAAAAGGATCTCTAGAAATGAAAGAATATTAAGAGAACTGTGTGACCAATCCAAACGGAACAATATTCGTATTATAGGAGTACCAGAGCAAGAAAAGAGAGACAAAGGGATAGAAAGTGTCTTTGAAGAAATGATTGCTGAAAACTTCCCCACACTGGGGAAGAAATAGTCTTGCAGTACACCGAAGCCCACAGATCTCCCAACACAAGGGACCCAAGGAAGACAACACCAAGACACATAATAATTAAGATGGCAAAGATCAAAGATAAAGACAGGGTATTAAAGGCAGCTAGAGAGAGAAAAAGATCACCTACAAAGGAAAACCCATCAGACTATCATCAGACTTCTCAACAGAAACCTTACAGGCCAGAAGAGAATGGCATGATATATTTAATGTAATGAAACAGAAGGGCCTCAAACCAAGAATATTGTATCCAGGACGATTATCATTTAAATATGACAGAGGGATTAAACAATTTCAAGACAAGCGAAAGTTGAGGGAATTTGCCTCCCATAAACCACCTCTACAATACATCTTAAAGGAACTGCTCTAGAGGGAAGCACTCCTAAGGTTAAAAAGATGTCACCAGAGAAAATAAAATCACAGCAAAGAAAGCAGACCATCCAAATACTAACTAAAGGCAAAGAATAAAACGCTTAGTATATGAAGAATGGAGGAGGAAGAATAAGAAGGGAGAAAAATAAAGAATCATCAGACTGTGTTCACAATAACTTAACAAGAAAATTAAGTTAGATTGTTAGATAGTAAAGAAGCAACCCTTGAACCTTTGGTAACCATGAATCTAAAGCCAGCAATGGCAAAAAGTAAATATCTATCGATAATCACCCTAAATGTAAATGGACTGAATGCACCTATAAAAAGACACAGAGTAACAGAATGGATAAAAGAGCAAGAACCATCTATATGCAGCCTACAAGAAACTCACCTCAAACCCAAAGATAAATACAGACTAAAAGTGAAGGGCTGGAAAAAGATATTTCATGTAAACAACAAGGAGAAAAAAGCAGGTGTTGCAGTACTTGTATCAGACAAAATGGACTTCAAAATGAAGAAAGTAGCAAGAGATAAAGAAGGACATTACATAATGATAAAGGGGTCAATGCAACAACTGGATATAACCACTATAAATATATAGGCACCCAATAAGGAGAGTGCCAGCATATGTGAAACAAATACTAACAGAATTAATGGAGGAAATAGACAGCAATGCATTCATTTTAGGTGACTTCTACACACCACTCACTCCAAAGGACAGATCAACCAGACACAAAATAAGTAAAAACACAGAGGCACTGAACAACACACTAGAACAGATGGACCTAAAAGATATCTATAGAACTCTACACCCACAAAAGCAACAGGATACACATTCTTCTCAAGTGCACATGGAACATTTTCCAGAATAGACCATACTAGGCCACAAAAAGAACCTCAGTAAAGTTTAAAATATTGAAATTCTACCAACCAACTTCTCAGATCACAAAGGTATAATAAAACTAGAAATAAATTTTAGAAAGAAAACAAAAAGGTTCACAAATACATGGAGACTTAACAACATTCTCCTCAGTAATCAACGGGTTAACGACCAAATCAAAACAGAAATCAAACAATATATGGAGACTAATGACAACAACAACACAAAGCCACAACTTCTGTGGGACGCAGCAAAGGCAGTTCTAAGAGGAAAGTATATTGCAATCCAGGCCTATTTAAAGAAGGAAGAACATTCCCAAATGAATAGTCGAAAGACACAATTACTGAAACTGGAAAAAGAAGAACAAATGAGGCCCAAAGTCACCAGAAGGAGGGACATAATAAAGATCAGAGAAGAAATAAATAAAATTGAGAAGAATAAAACAATAGAAAAAATCAATGAAACCAAGAGGTGGTTCTTTGAAAAAATAAACAAAATAGATAAACCCCTAGCCAGACTTATTAAGAGAAAAAGAGAATTTACACACATAAACAGAAACAGAAATGAGAAAGGAAAAATAACAAAAGACCCCACAGAAATACAAAGAATTATAAGAGAATATTATGAGAATCTATATGCTAACAAGCTGGAAAACACAGAAGAAATGGACAAGTTCTTTGAAAAAATACAACCTTCCAAAACTGACCAAACAAGAAACAAAAAAACTAAACAGACCAATCACCAGCAATGAAATTGAAGCGGTAATCAAAAAAGTACCCAAGAAAAAAACCCCTGGACCAGATGGATTCACCTCTGAATTCTATCATACATATAGAGAAGAAATAACACCGACTATCCTTAAAGTTTTCGAAAAAACAGAAGAGGAGGGAATACTTCCAAACTCATTCTATGAAGCCAGCATCACTCTAATACCAAAACCGGGCAAAGACCTCACCAAAAAAGAAAATTAAAGACCAAAATGCCTGATAAACGTAGATGCAAAAATACTCAACAAAATATTAGCAAAACCAAATTCAAAAATACATCAAGAGGATCATAGACCATGATCAAGTGGAATTCATCCCAGGGATGCAAAGATGGTACAACATTCGAAAATCCATCAACATCATCCACCACATCAACAAAAAGAAGAACAAAAACCACATGACCATCTCTATAGATGCTGAAAAAGCATTTGACAAAATTCAGCATCCATTCCTGATTAAAACTCTCAACAAAATGGGTATAGATGGCAAGTACCTCAACATCATAAAGGTCATGTATGACAAACCCACAGCCAACATCATACTTAACAGCAAGAAGCTGAAAGCTTCTCATCTAAGATTGGGAGAAAGACAGGGATGCCCACTCTCTCCACTGTTATTCAACATAGTACTGGAGGTCCTCGCCACGGCAATCAAACAAAACAAAGAAATACAAGGCATCCAGATGGTTAAGAAGAAGTAAAATTGTCACTATTTGCAGATGACATGATATTGTACAAAAAAAACCCTAAAGACTCCACTCCAAAACTACTAGAACTAATATCTGAATTCAGCAAAGTTGCAGGATACAAAATTAACACACAGAAATCTGTTGCTTTCCTTCCTATACACTAACGATGAACTAACTGAAAGAGAAATCAGAAAAACAATTCCATTCACAATTGCATCAAAAAGAATAAAATACCTAGGAATAAACCTAATGAAGTGAAAGACCTGTACTCTGAAAACTACAAGACACTCCTAAGAGAAATTAAAGAGGACACTAACAAATGGAAATGCATCCCATGCTCTTGGCTAGGAAGAATAAATATTGTCAAAATGGCTATACTACCTAAAGCAATCTACAGATTCAATGCAATCCCTATTAAAATACCACCAGCTTTCTTCAATGAACTAGAACAAATAATTCTAAAATTCATATGGAACCACAAAAGACCCCGAATAGCCAAAGCAATTCTGAGAAGGAGGAATAAAACAGGGGGAATTACGCTCCCTGACTTCAAGCTCTACTACAAAGCCACAGTAATCAAGACAATTTGGTATTGGCACAAAAACAGACCCACAGACCAGTGGAACAGAATAGAAAATCGAAATATTAATCCAAACATATACAATTAATATTTGATAAAAGTGCTTTGGATATGCAATGGGGAGATGACAGCCTCTTCAACAGCTGGTGTTCGAAAAACTGGAGAGCTACATGTAAGAGAATGAAACTGGACTACTGTCTAACCCCATAAACAAAAGTAAACTCAAAATGGATCAAAGACCTGAATGTAAGTCATGAAACCATAAAACTCTTAGAAAAAAACATAGGCAAAAATATCTTGGACATAAACATGAGCGACTTCTTTATGAACATATCTCCCCAAGCAAGGGAAACAAAAGCAAAAATGAACAAGTGGGACTATATCAAGCTGAGAAGCTTCTGTACAGCAAAGGACATCATCAGTAGAACAAAAAGAGATCCTACAGTATGGGAGAATATATTCATAAATGACGTATCCGATAAGGGGTTGACATCCAAAATATATTAAGAACTCATGTACTTTAACAAACAAAAAGCAAATAATCCAACTAAGAAATGGGCAGAGGACATGAATAGACACTTCTCTAAAGAAGAAATTCAGATGGCCAACAGGCACATGAAAAGATGCTCCACATCGCTAATCAGCAGAGAAATGCAGATTAAAACCACAATGAGATATCACCTCACACCAGTGAGGATGGCCAACATCCAAAACACAAACAACAACAAATGTTGGCGAGGATGTGGAGAAAAGGGAACCCTCCTACACTGCTGGTGGGACTGCAAATTAGTTCAACCATTGTGGAAAGCAGTATGGAGGTTCCTCAAAAAACTCAAAATAGAAATACCATTTGACCCAGGAATTCCACTCCTAGGAATTTACCCTAAGAATGCAGCAGCCCAATTTGAAAAGACAGATGCACCCCTATGTTTATCGCAGCACTATTTACAATAGCCAAGAAATGGAAGCAACCTAAGTGTCCATCAGTAGATGAATGGATAAAGAAGAGGTGGTATATATACACAATGGAATATTATTCAGCCATAAGAAGAAAACAAATCCTACCATTTGCAACAACATGGATGGAGCTAGAGGGTATTATGTTCAGTCAAATAAGCCAAGCTGAAAAAGACAAGTATCAAATGATTTCACTCATATGTGGAGTATAAGAACAAAAAAAAGGAACAAAACAGCAGCAGCCTCACAGAACCCAAGAACGGACTAATAATTACCAAAGGGAAAGGGACTGGGGAAGATGGGTGGGAAGGGAGGGATAAGAGGGAAAAAGGGGTATTATGATTAGCAGATGTAATGTTGGGGGGCATAGGGAGGGCTGTACAACTCAGAGAAGACAAGAAGTGATTTTATAGCATCTCACTATGCTGATGGACAGTGACTGTAATGGGGTTGGTGGGGGGGACTTCATGAAGGGGGTAGTTTAATCATCATAATATTGCACATGTACTTGTAGATTAATGATCCAAAATAAATTATAAAAAAAAAAGAATACTTAGGAGAAGCTAATAAAAGAATAAGTGATTAAATAAAAAGAACATATGGGATGTGAACAATTTCCAGGGATGTGTTGTTTTAATTTGTCTGATTTTTTGCATACTGTTCAAGATCAAATAGACAACATTCACCATGTTATTGATAAGTTTTCACAAATGCCTGGATTGTTAAATTGGTTTTCTTTGTTTCATTGGATATGGCCTGTAATTGTAGGTCTAATACTGTTATGCATTTGTATTCCTGTTCTCGTAGTGTGTGTGTGGAAGGCAGTTGTTGGTCTTTTAAAGCCAATACAAGGTTATGCTACTTTTCAAGAATTAACTTCACGAAATAAGTGATTCCTTTTAAACAACTTTGTGAAATCATATACTGATTCCCCACCTGCATTTCTGCAAGAAAATAATCATGTATATTGTGATTTTATCCAGAATTATAGCTGTTGGCTGTCCTCTCTTTCGTATTTTATCTCCCTGTTTGGTCCCAGCAGATGGCTGGTTAGCCAGAGACGGGTAAGATTCCTCATGGGAGGAACAACCTAAGACAGACACAGTCGCAAGGGACCTCAGGTGAGCAGCGTGGGGGCCAACTGAGGTGAGGCACAGAACCTCACCCTTCCAGACGAAAGAGACATTGCCTGTGACAAGCTATGTCACAGGCTGAGCCCAGCTAACCATTATTCTGGTACCTTCCACAAATATATGCATATGCATTTGCGTCAATTAAAACAAAAAAGGGGGAAATGTGGGATTCACTGATAATTTAAGTATAAAAATCATATGAGTAATCACAGTTGACTTGATTGATTATAGTAACTGAATTAGTTTCTCTGATATGACTGCCTTTGCATTGTTCACCTTGTGAGAACTTGTTCACTATGTTCCTTGTATTGTTCACCTTGTGGGAGCTTGTTCACTGTATTGGAACTTTTCGTTATGCTCTAAAAGATTGGAGACTGTTGAATTAATTAAGCTTGGAGTTGATTAATGATAGTGTATTGAGTTCCCTATGCAGAATTCTATTGTTGTTAGCAACCATTTGATCAATAAATGTGAGAGGTGCTCTCTCAGCATCACTCGAGCTGTTAAAAAAAAAGCAGATTAGATGTAGTAGAAGAGATGTAAATGGAATAGAAATTAAGAAGAGGAATACAAAGAAGCTGAGGCACTGAGAGAAAAAAGAATATCTAAGAATGAAAGAATACTGAGAGAACCGTGTGGGCACTAATAAAAAAATTAATAGTTCTGGGGGTGTAATGTGCAGCATGGTGAGCAATAATGTCTTGTGTATTGAAAAGTTGTTAAGAGAAAAAACCTCAAAAGTTCACATCGCAAGAAAAAATAATTTGTAACTATGTATGTTGAAGGATGTTAACTAAACTTACTGTGATAATCATTTCACAATAAAAAAAAAAAGAATACAACAGCGCAGTTTGAAAAAGACATATGCACCCCTATGTTTATCACAGCACTATTTACAATAGCCAAGAAATGGAAGCAACCTAAGTGTCCACCAGTAGATGAATGGATAAAGAAGGTGTGGTACATATACACAATGGAATATTATTCAGCCATAAGAAGAAAACAAATCCTACCATTTGCAACAACATGGATGGAGCTAGAGGGTATTATGCTCAGTCAAATAAGCCAAGTGGAAAAAGACAAGTATCAAATGATTTCACTCATATGTGGAGTATAAGAACAAAAAAAAACTGAAGGAACAAAATAGCAGCAGACTCACAGACCCCAAGAACGGACTAATAGTTACCAAAGGGAAAGGGACTGGGGAGGATGGGTGGGAAGGGAAGGACAAGGGGGAAAAAGGGGATTACAATTTGCAGATGTAATGATGGGGGGCATGGGGAGGGCTGTACAACTCAGAGAAGACAAGTAGTGACTCTATAGCATCTCACTATACTGACGGACAGGACTCTAATGGGGTTGGTGGGGGGGACCTGATGAAGGGGGTAGTTTAATCACCGTAACATTGCACATGTAATTGTAGATTAATGATACCAAAATAAACTATAAAAAAAAAGAAAGAAAAAATAAAGCAATGCATGTAGTCAAGGCTGTGAGGCAATAGTCACTCCTATTACTGGAGAGAATGCCTACTGGTATAATCCTTATGGAAGGGAATTTAATCAAACAAATTATATATGAATTTATGTTTTGACTCAGCAGTCCTACTTAAGTTACCCTGAAAATAAACATCTAATTAAAAAAAATCATATGCACAAGATTCTCATAAGCACTCTTAGAGGTAAAATACTGAAAAGAAATTAAGTATCTATACATAAAAGAGTGACTGAATGAACTGCAATACTATGCAGCTGTAAAAAGGATGAGAAAAATCTCTTAACTATTATGTAATGATTTCTAGAAACTACAGTTAACAGAAAAAGCAAAGAAAAGAGTATCTCTAATATACCTTTTGTGTAAAAACAAACAGGAAAAATTCAGTTAACTACTCATCAGGGCAAAACCCAGAAAAAAATAAATCAGAACGCAAAGAAATTGGCTATGTGCAGGGAGTGAGTGGAAACAAGACAGAAGAATAGAGAAGGAATGACACTTGTATATTTCTGACTTTTAGAACCATTTTAGTGTTTCACAGACTGAAAAATATAATTTTTTAATTTAAGTGTAACTGATATACAATATTATACTGGTTTCAAGTATACAACATAATGATTCGACAGTTACCTACATTGTTAAGTCCTCACCACAACTAATGGGAGTTACTATCTGTCAACATGGAAAGATGCTACACAGCTACTGACTATGTTCTCTATGCTGTATATTACGATTGAGATTTTGTGCCCCCCCTTTATCCCATTCATCTATTTTACCCACCCACTCCAACCCCCACCCATGGTAACCACCAGTCACTTCTCAGCATCTGTCGAGTTTACTGCTGTTTTGTTTCTTTTGTTTTGTTTTTAAGATTCCACATATAAGTGAAATCATATGGTAGAAAACAAATTTTTTTAAAAAATCAGAAAGAATGGGGGTAAGTTCTAAGGGACACACAGAAATACTGATGAACCAAATTGTATTTCAAATGAATAACCTAACTATGCTAAAGTTAGGGACTATTTTAATTAAAAAAAAAAAAAGCAAGTGAACAAGAACTAACCCAAATACCCTCTGGGCAGAAGATACGCGTCTGATACAACGATAAAATGTAATAAAACCCTTTGGAGTCAGATTGCTTGGACTCAAGAACTTTCCCACCTATCCACTTGCTAACTGTGTGACCCTGGACAAGTTAATTTATTATCTCTTTGTGTGTAAGTTTCCTTATTTGAATAACAGTACCAATCTCACAATACTAATGGTAAGGCTCAAATAAAACTACTCATGTAAAGACCTTAGTAGACCACTGAGCACTTGGTAAGAATTTGGTAAGTATTTGCTGTCATCAACTACTAATCCAAAAAAAATTTTTTTTTAATGTGTGGGTATTCAGGAAACACACATAATAAAAATAGGAGTCCTTGTCAAGCAAAAAATTGGGAATTTCCTAGATTACGGATAATAAAGTGTTTGAGGAGTTTAGAATAGCAAGATACATTTGGTTGGCTGGAACCTGGGGAATTTCAAAAAGGAAGAATCTGACAAGGGTCTCTATATATGCACAAGATTTAGACAGCAGGAGAACAGGAGTGACAAAAGGGGAGCTGAAAAAGAGCAGAGAAATCATAAAGACCAATGTACTTCAAGGACAGTGACATACGTTTGGAAAGCTGAGTAACTGGAAGTAAAGCAAGAGACTATGGAAACTCCTGAATCCACATCTGAACTGGAGGTAAGGCAAGACCTATAGAAGCTCCTGAATCTTATGGAAGGCTTTCTAGCCTATGAGGAACCACAGAATATTTGTGTGTAGGAGAAACAACATGACTAATCTGGCCTGTGGGATTATTCTAGTGTTGGTGTGCAAAAGGGATTGGAAGTGAGCAGATCTGAGGTAGAATGTTACTACTGATTAAGCCAAATAATGACAAAGGCCTGACTAGAATAGTATTGATGGGAAGAGTCAGATCAATAAGGCAGTGAGGAAAAAAGAAAATCAACCAAGTTTGATAATGAGTAGATATGAGGTATGAGGGAATGGAAGAGTCTGAATGATAAGGTGAATGATAAAATCATTATAAGGAAAACGCAAAAAGAATAGGAACCAAGAGGAAGGATTTCCACTGGGTTTTACAAATTGAGTCTGGATTAAGTAAGAAGCCTTACCAATTTGAGACAGCAGTGCAACATTCAGATATCAAGACCCAGTGGGCATCTGACAACATAGGTCTATGTCTGCCATAGCTTGGGACAGAGAGTGAGAACTGAAGACAAAAATTTTATAATTTTTTTTTAAACCTCTTTGGAATATTTGAGGCCTCCCACAGCATACTGACACTACACTGTGTGCTATTTCAGAGAAGTGATCACCTCTTATTTATTTTTCTATCCGTTAATGTTTAGCATAGTTCCTAGAAGAGGGGAGACTCTTGAGTAAAATGTTTCAGAGGTGGGAGGAATAGAGAAGGGAACAGAGCTGCACAGCTTGCTAATGGTAGAGGCTTATTAGAGCCCAGGTCTCCTGACTCTCCGCCATACTGTAACATAGAGGCAACCTCTGAACATCCATGCATAGGATCCCCTAAAGAGATGGTGTAGAAAAGAAAATAAACTCAACTATCAGGACTGCTGATTTCTAGGGGCAGATGGAAGAGAGACATAAGAGGACAGAAAAGCAAGGTGGGAGTTATGGGGGGAAATGATAATGTTGCATCACAGATTCAAAAGAAATTTCTTAAGAAAGGAAGCAAAGCTAACTGTATCAAATGGTCATACACTACAAGCAGTGTTTCTCAGGGAGAGGTCACTTTTTAAAAGTATAAATTAAGAAATTTTAATCTACCTTTCATAACATTCTCAATACATGTATCACTTAAAGCAGTGGTTCAAAATTAATATTTCAGTCTTCAGTGACTTTTATCTCTACAAAATACAAAATGGAAAATAAAGTCACTATAGTAGTTGAAGTGACAAAAATCTGCACAAATGAAATTTGAAGCAGAAAGAAATAACCAGAAAACCACTCGTTTACATGTATTGGTAGCAATAAAAATACATGAAATACCAAAGGTCTTACCTTAAATCTTTTGTCCTGCAATACTTTCTTGATGGCAACCAGTTCTCCTGAATCACAAAGTTTGGCTTGATATACCACACCAAATGACCCATTTCCAATCACTTTAGTGTCTGTATAGCTGACTTCTTGCGGCCTGTCTGGACCCTGCCCAGGAGTTGCCACTACTGTAGTCACCTTGCTGCCATCTTTGTCTCCTAAACGAAAAAAGGGATAGAAAAATGAGAATTGTGAAGAATTAAACAGAAAATTAAAGTTAAAAAAGTCAAAGTATAAAAAGTAAACTATATTATTTACTACAAGTTACTTTAAAATGCTCACCTTAGTTTAATCACAGAAATACTTCAACGATTTGTTTCAATTTAAGTAATTTTTTTAACCACCATTTATTCAGTCATTCTATAGACCAAGTACCATGTTTAGTGAATATATATGACTTCGTTTAATGAAAACACCACCACCATGAAGTGGACAGTACTGTTTCCATATTAAACATAATGGGAAGAATGTTAAATTTGCCTAAAGTCAAAAAATGAATAGTAGACCCACCAGTGTTTGAAACCTTATCTGTCCAACTCTGAATTTTAATCTGTCCAACTCCTAGTTCTTTCCCCAAGGCTTCCTTATTTTACTTGAAAATAAAATGGTTAACTGAAAATGTCTAAATATGCTGACTCTATTTAGACCACTCTGATTTTAGGAAGGTTAGGCTGTGAATTTTTTGTTTTGTTATCTTTCTTCTTTTTAAGAAATAGCGGAATACCTCTTAGGAAAAGGTTGTATGGGGAAAAGGAACAGGGGGAAGCATATTAAATTGGGGATGAGAGGTAAAACTTGAGAGAAAAACCACAGCCATATGAACTAAGCTTCATTCGTAAGTAGCCGACTGGCTTTGCGGTCTGGGCCCACTCATGGCCCTCTCCTTACCTCTTCTGCCTTCCCTTCCCCCCAGCAACAATCCAAAGACTCTCTTCAATTCAAGCTCAAGAAGCACCTCCTACTTGACTAGGAATAGTTGTCCACAATCATCTTGTTCTCTGAATTCTTAAACTATTCTAAACTGTTCTATGCTACCTAGCACCTGATTTTAAAGAGAACTGTTTTAGTGATTTCAGAATACACACAGATTTCAGTGACTACAATTATTGTGAAGAAGCAATTACAGTATGTGCTTTTTTCTCTTCCCTGACAAATCTCAAACCAATTCTCAGGATAATGTAAGTCCATAGGCTGATTAACTGCTTTTTCTTCTTTTCCTCTGCTTTTCTTCCATTACATCAATTTTATTTTTAAGATACTAACTGAATCCATACTAACCTAATACAATTTAAAATAATGTAATATTTATATCTAGATACATAGCTATCATTATGAAGTATTTATTCCTTTGTACCTCACATGTAAAATGATTTAAAAAAATAATATAATCGTTTTTTTCCCCAAATATAAAACTGCCAGATAAATGAATATCCAAATGTTAGTGGCACATTACAACCAATATTTATAGCCATTTAAGTTCACACAGGTATTAATATAGACAAAAGCCAATAAGCAGTATCTGTAACAAACTTTTACTCACAAAGCAGCTTCATGACAGATACAAAGGAATAAATGATTCCTACATAAGATAGCTAGGTGAATTGCAGGCAGTCTGTATTATATCATGGCTAGTTATCTTGAACACGTATGTCTTTAGTTCCAAAGTGCAACACCCAAACAGGTAGCCAGCACAAATGCACCACCACTTATAAAAAAAATAACTCAAATTCTGTCAACAACACCATTTTTATTTACAACAGCATTATATATGCTTTAAATGCATATAAACCCCAATACAAGCCAATACACATACAGCAGTTCTCAAAGCTTTCAAATGCTCCCTTCACATCTCACTTCCTAATAAAATCTTATATATACTTGCTAAACACCTGGTTTAACATGAGTTCTGAATCATCATGTCCACTCCCCAAAAAATCCCACATTACTTTCATTTCTGACCATATTAATCTTTACTACAACTTTTCAAGTTGACTATAAACCTTATTATAAGTTATTTCCTTCTTCATTTATAAAATAGGTATGTTTACCTGTATTACACCAATCCTGAAGACAGACTCAATCTTCTGAACTCAAACTCTAATCAAGAGATCTAGATTTAGGTTAGAACCAAAAGATTAAAATCTAAGAGACTGAATACATTTTCTTATAATCCAATTGTCTCAAAGAAAAAAGAAAGCTGAAGTGATTTCAGTCTGACTCTTTCCTAGATCATCCAAATCAAAACCATACCACAAACAAATTCAATAACTATGAGTAATAATTCCACTGAACAAGCTGTTTGCAAAATTTCACAGGCCTAATTCAAAAAACAAAATGTCATTACACTTTAAGATAAATTAACGGATGTTAAGAATGGCTGCTGTAAGCCACAGTAATCAAGACTTTAAGATAAATTAACGGATGTTAAGAATGGCTGTTGTAAGCCACAGTAATCAAGACAAACTGGCACAAAAACAGACCCACAGACCAGTGGAACAGAATAGAAAATCCAAACATTAACCCAAACATATACAGTCAATTAACATTTGATAAAGGAGCCTTGGATATACAATGGGGAGGTGACAGCCTCTTCAGCAGCTGGTGTTGGAAAAACTGGATTGCTGCATGTAAGAGAATGAAACTGGACTACTGTCTAACCCCATACACAAAAGTAAGCTCAAAATGGATCAAAGACCTGAATGTAAGTCATGAAACCATAAAACTCTTAGAAAAAAACATAGGCAAAAATATCTTGGACATAAACATGAGTGACTTCTTCATGAACATATCTCCCCAGGCAAGGGAAACAAAAGCAAAAATGAACAAGTGGGACTATATCAAGCTGAAAAGCTTCTGTACAGCAAAGGACACCATCACTAGAACAAAAAGACATCCTACAGTATGGGAGAAGATATTCATAAATGACGTATCCGATAAGGGGTTGACATAAAAAATATATAAAGAACTCACGCACCTCAACAAACAAAAAGCACATAATCCAATTAAGAAATGGGCAGAGGACATGAATAGACACTTCTCCAAAGAAGAAATTCAGATGGCCAACAGGCACATGAAAAGATGCTCCACATTGCTAATCATCAGAGAAATGCAGATTAAAACCACAATGAGATATCATCTCACACCAGTGAGGATGGCCAACATCCAAAACACAAACAACAACAAACGATGGTGAGAATGTGGAGAAAAGGGAACCCTCCTACACTGCTGATAGGAATGCAAATTAGCTCAACCATTGTGGAAAGCAGTATGGAGGTTCCTCAAAAAACTCAAAATAGAAATACCATTTGACCCAGGAATCCCACTCCTAGGAATTTACCCTAAGAATGCAGCAGCCCAGTTTGAAAAAGACAGATGCACCCCTATGTTTATCGCAGCACTATTTACAATAGCCAAGAAATGGAAGCAACCTAAGTGTCCATCAGTAGATGAATGGATAAAGAAGATGTGGTACATATACACAATGGAATATTATTCAGCCATAAGAAGAAAACAAATCCTACCATTTGCAACAACATGGATGGAGCTAGAGGGTATTATGCTCAGTCAAATAAGCCAAGCCGAAAAAGACAAGTATCAAATGATTTCACTCATATGTGGAGTATAAGAACAAAAAAAAACTGAAGGAACAAAACAGCAGCAGACTCACAGAACCCAAGAACGGACTAATAGTTACCAAAGGGAAAGGGACTGGGGAAGATGGGTTGGCAGGGAGGGATAAGGGGGGAAAAGGGGCATTACGATTAGCAGATGTAATGTTGGGGGGCACGCCGAGGGCTGTACAACTCAGAGAAGACAAGTAGTGATTCTATAACATCTCACTACGCTGATGGACAGTGACTGTAATGGGGTTGGTGGGGGTGACCTGATGAAGGGGGTAGTTTAAGAACCATAATATTGCACATGTAATTGTAGATTAATGATACCAAAATAAATTAAAAAAAAAAGAATGGCTGTTGTACTCTACAATTTTAATTGAAAACAAAAGCCATCTGGGATACAACCAAAAAGAATGTTTGTCTACTGTATAACCATATTTCAATAAAGAAAACAGTAGCCATAGCTTACTTGTTCTTTTAAGAGAATGCAAGCAATATAAGGAAGTACAATGACTTTCCCCACTTGTCTCCTCAGGTTGCATTTTTAGAAAAACCCTTCTTCCCATTTCAGAATAATGGTTTCAGGTCTTCAGGAACCAGCAATGAAACATACCCATCACAACCCTTGGATTGAGTATCTCTTCAACTTCAGTTACTAAGCCAAGTAACATCTATCCCAGCATCATGATTTGCATATGGGGAAAGACACACATGAGGTAATTCTGCAAAAATATTAAAACCAGAGTAGTAAGATAAACAGATGAGTTCCACAGATCCTATCACTGAAAGAGATTTTGAGGCCTCTTTATTTTAAACTGCAATTGAATGTGAACAAGGACCAATCTTTCACCCTCTTGTATAGTTAGTAAAAAACTACTTACCATCTTAGCTGAAGTTAAAAGATTTACTCTATTCTCTTTCAAGCAGTTAGCAAAACTACTGAGAACTCTTAATGGCTATACTCCCTACTAATATGAAATCCCTAGATATACTAGGAACAATGGCTCTCAGGCTTTCTACCTCTAGGTTCTTGGAATTTTTATTCAGAAATCATCAAGCTCTTTAGACTGTTCCACCAGAGATCTAAAATAGCACAGCTGTAAAAGAATGGCAAGATAATACTGGGATGACTTGGCATGAGCATAAGTAGCACATGGGACAGTCAGCAGATTGTATGCCAAGGAAAAGCATGTCACCATTTGGCACTGTAATTTGCTGACTTAGCAACAAAACAGCTGTATAAAATTTCACTTTACAAAAAGAACTTTCCAATTCATTGTTTCAACTACTGTAACACTTATAATAAATGCAGGGATATATTATGTTTACTATGCAAATGAGGAACAGACTAAAATAGATTAACTTGTCCAGTATTATTAAGCTTTAAGTAGAACTCTTCACTTCCCTCAGATTGCTTCTGCTATATTTTACAACCATCCTACTACAGCTGAAAACTAACTTCATATACTATTACATGCCCCAAAGAAGCAGATAACGTTTCTAAAAATATAATGTAAAAAGATCAGCTCCAGAGTAATACAAAGTAGAATACATGAATAATCTTTTATAGTTTTCAGTCCTCAATCATTTATTAATAGCAAGGCTACTTTCAGGGATACTTTGGCAACATCAGATCCCAAAGCAAAAGCATACAGATGACAAAGATGTAAAAACAACTGATTCTCTGATGTTCAAACAATTTAACATTTGCTACCAGACTCTGGGTAATTTGGGATCTTAGCAGTAGAGCAGCATTTTAAACACTGCTACCAAGAAAACAAAACCTTCATGAAAAGCTAGAAAGCATAAAAAATCTGCTTCATTTAAAAAAAAAGTCACCACTTTGCCCAAACTAAATTTCCCAGAATGCATGGTATAGTGAGGTTCATACCAATTACAACAAAACTCATCTCCAAAAAATGCCACTGTCTCTCAGAAGCAACAACAGCAGAACAATAAAACAGCTTGGCTCCAGGTCCTTTCTCTGGCCGGAGGATTTCCTGTCCTCTATTACAAATTAAATTTCACTCAGGTGATATAAATTTCCTGTCATAATTAGAAAATAGAATCAAATCTCCTACTGTTTACCACAATAAATCTTAAATACATAATAACCACAACAGACTCATGAAGCAATGGAAAATTGATAAGCAACAGAACCACTACTTTTTATTGAGGCAGTTAAATACAGAATACAATTTTTACAAAAGCCTTTAGGCATATCCCAAAATGATACAAGCAACCTAGTTCTCAAACTCAAACACAGGTTTGTAGCTTGTAAGCAACACCTTGTGTGGTTACTTATTTTCCTGCTTTTTTTTTCTTTTTTTCTTTTTGGTCTTCTCAAGTCACTCCTCAGACCAACAACCCTGATAAAGAACAAATGTTCCTACCAGCCTAACATGGTCCATCCACATCAAGTGTGGAGTGGGCATCCAAAAACCAAAAGGTGATTTCAAGCACGTTTAAATTAAATATTTAGGAGGTATCTGACACTGACATTCTAATTTCATATGAATAATAAATCTCAGAACATACCACAGCCATTTAATTTGGTGTTTCTTAAGATTCAGAGCTGAGAAAAAGCAACAACTGTGACACTCTTTAACTGAGAAGCTTTAGAGATGTTAATAATCCATACTGCTGACGCAAACTGAACATCAGTATTGACTGTCTAAGATCTTCCTTTAAGAATTAAATCTGTGTAGAAATAACAGGAAATTAAGTCTGTAACAAAAGCCCAGAGAAACCAGCACACCAAGGATGATACAAAATATTTTTGTAAAAATAGTACTAGTAAAGAAAACAGCATTACCTATTGTTTATCACAAAGAGAAATAAGAGACAGCTATTTTTCATTAGTGTTTGCTGTCTTTCTCTGACTTATTTCACTTAGCATAACACCCTCACCCTCTAGGTCCATCCATTTTGTTACAAATGACAAGATTTCATTCTTTATGGCTGAATAATATTCCATTATTATATGTACATCTTTACTCCATATCTTGGCTCTTGTAAATAATACTGTGATAAACATAGGAATGCATATATCTTTTCAAATTAGTGGTTCTGTTTTGTTTTCTTTGCAAAATTTCCCAGAAGTGGAATTACTAGATCATATGGTATTTCTATTTTTAATTTTTTTTAAACCTCCATATTGCTTTCCATAATGGCTGTGCCAATTTACATTCCTACCAACAGTGTACGAGAGTTCCCTCTTCTCTGTATCCTCACCAACACTTGTGTCTTTTCTTGCTGATATTAACCACTCTGACTGGTGTGAGGTGACAGCTCATTGTGCTTTGGATTTGCATTTCTCTGATGATTAGCATGTTGAGCATCTTTTCATGTACCTGTTGGCCATCTGTTTATCTTTTCTGGAAAAAAATTCAGGTCCTCTCCCCATTTTTTCATCAGATTATTTAGGGTTTTTTGGTTTTGAGTTATAGGAAAGACAGGGGAAACAAAATGGACAGATGTCATACAACTGGGTTGGTTTTTGAAGATGTTTATACTTCTAGAAATAGGAAGAAAAACATAGGATGGCAGAGGATAAAAATGAGACAGAAAGGACTCCACAGTACCTGTCAGCAAAACAGCACATTTTCAATCACAGTAAAATACTACGGTCAATGAGATTAACAAGCATCAATTCTGAAGAATCATAAAATTCCTTTTGAGAAAGAAAAAAATTCAGCCAAGTTTTTGTCCTTACAGAAAGGCATGATGGTCTAATATGGGCTCTGAAACCAATACCAAGGTTTGAATCACGTATTCCAACACTTAGTATCTATAAAATGTAGATAGATGCTACTTCATAGTGTTGTTGTGATGATTAAATAACTAAGTTAAGCAGCTTTTTTTTTTAAGTGCATGCCACACAGTGCATACTCAATAAATTACAGTTCCTCTGAACTTTGAACTACTGGCAGTGGAAATAGCAAACATTATTTTGCTCTGCTATGTTCTTTCACCAGCTGGTACATGCCCTACTTCAGTGCTTATCACAATGTTCTATAATTATTAAGAGTCTGAACCCCTCACTTGACTAAGAACTCTTAGAAAAGCCAGACATTATCTGAATCATTTACATTTCTCTAGTGCTTATTAGCACAGGGTTCGGCACAATGCAGGTGCTTGGCAAATGTTTGCTGCTGAATTTACGTAAGCCTCACTCAGGCAGAATCGTCAGGGTTTGGGAACAGACCGCATCACGTTGAACCTTAAGCAGTAATTTTGCTGCTTCTTACGCTTGCGGTTGATCACATACCAATCCCCAGGGTAGGTACAGAAACACCTTAAAAATACAGTTGGGCCTTAAAACAACACAGGTTTGAACTGTTCAGGTCCACTTATATGCAGACTTTTTTCAATAAATATATTGGTCAAATTTTTGGAGATTTGCCACAACATGAAAAAAAGGATTTTCATTTCTTTAGCTTACTTTATTGTAAGGATACAGTATAGAATAGATATAATAAATGAAATGTGTTAAACTATTGCTTATGTTATCAGTAAGCCCTCTGGTCAAAAGTAGGCTACCAGTAAAGTTTTGGGGAGTCAAAAGCTGTATGCAGACTTTTGTGCCTCTAGTCCCTGTGTTTTTCAAGTCAAATGCAGTAAAAAAGAATGGAGGTCTTACAGAAAGCATGGTGACAATGAACAGCCAAAACATATGAACCAACTTGCCGTGTGTGTATTTACATACAGGTAGGAGAATTACTCATTTCATAACCTTTTCCAAATAATTCTGTATTTGGAGCAACAATATGCAGCAATGGATAAGAACTGGGCAGGGGACATCTCTGAGGTCTTAAGGTCAATTTATATCATTATATATGTAAGTATATTTCTTGAATACTGTTTTACAGTTTGGAAGCACCACTCACAGAAGACATAAGAATCACCTGGGAGAGTTTACTTAAAGTGAAGATCCTAGAATTTCACCCCTAGAGAGACACAGGTCTGCAAGTGGGGCTTGGGAAACTGTCTTTTTAATAAGCATCCCCCCAAATGATTCTTAATGCAGTTTCGGCTACCATAGTTTGAGAAAGAACCACAGTACAATTTAATCCCTACAACAACCTGTGACATACCCATGATAATCATTTAATAAACAGGAGAAAGTAAAGTGTTTGAAAAGGTTTGGTAATTTGCCCAAGGTAACCCCTTTAATAAAGTATACCCACAGGATCCTACTCTAAAACCTGTACTCTACTATATTACTTTTCTTAAGACCATTCCATAAAAATAATACACAGGGGTTGAGATCCTAAAATCAATTTTTTATTTTTAAGAAAGCTGAAAATCAAATCGTTTACAGAAAGTTCTAATGCAAGTAAGTGTCCATTAGATACCCAAGTTTTATGAGATATACCAGTTTTCAAAATATCCATAGTCCTTTTGAACTAATTTTAATTCACTCAGTTTTTCTATCTTCTCTTAAAACTCAAATTTTACTTTAAACCAAACAAACCAAAGCCAGAATGTACCACATTCATTTTCAACAGCCTGAACATAAATATTATTTTACTTATGAGCCATGAACTGGAATCAAGTATATTTTCCTTTTTTCTAACTACAGTGAACTGGAATAAAGTCAAACCAAACCCAAAATGAATAAGTATTTCACTTGGTCTTAAGCCCTCACTTGAAATAATATCAAGATGTATTTTAGAAACAGGTTTATTTCCCATGAAAAGTCTAAAAGGCTTGCAGCATGTGTGTGAAGAGCTTCAGCTTTTAGGAATTTATATTAGAATCTTTAAATCTTAAACATGCTATCTGCTTCATTTATAAGCTGCCCAATTTGGAGTCAGGGAGTGGGTGAGAATAGTAGAAAGTACATTTAAATTTTTCTTAATGAGGAAATTTAGAAATGCAAGGACAATACTCACTGACTTCACAATTTCCCCTGGAACCAACCTTGATCACCATATACCATCATCACCTATCATAACTGTAAATAACATATTTGTGGAAAGCTAGTAGTTTACAAACATATTCAGACCCATTACCTCACTTTATCCAGGCAACAGTGCTATGAGGGATTATGTTTTTATTATACACAGCAGTAATACACACAACAGTAGAACTCCTTTCAAATTCCCAGACCCAATTCCAGTGTGTGCGTGCATGCATGCTTGTGTGTGGTTGGGGCTGGGGGGTATTCCCAAGAACAATTCCAAGCAATTCTTGAGCACCAGCAGGGTATCCAAGAGCTCAACTCAATTCTGATGCTATCAGCCTGGAGACAGCACCAGATTTCCCAGGTTAAGGGCTCCATTCTCCAATTCTGTGCTCCACTCCCAACTCCAGATGCCAGTCACAAACCCCAGGCTGTTCCCTGTGCTTCTGATCAACTGGCTACAAATTGGAGGTCATCCCCCTTAAGTTTGATTAATTTGCTGGAGTGGCTCACAGAACTCAGGAAAACACTTCACCAGTTTAATAAAGGATATAAGTTAACAGCCAGAGGAAGAGATCCATAAGGCAAGGTCCCAAATAAAGAAGCTTCTATCCTCCTGGAGCTTAGGGCCTGGCTCGATTAAACATGGTATGTTCTGGTTCCCCAAGCATGGAAGTTCTTACCGACAGAGAAGCATGATGCAAGAGAGAAATATGCTCCTCTCATGGGTTTTGAAAAGGCTTCATTGCACAGTCAAGAATGACTAAGTCATTGGCCATTGGCTGATTCAACCTCCAGCCCCCACCCTTGGGTGGGGTCCAAAAGTCTCACTTTAAAATGACAAGACATCCACTTCACCTTTAAGCCTCTGAAGTGTTTTCAGAACTGTGGGTGAAGACCAAATACACCTGGGAAATATATATATTCGGTCATCTGAATGACCAAAGACATAGTTCTTAAACTCATGTCATCACAGGGAGGTCAAACTAAAACCAAATGGAGGAGAGAACTGAAGCTAAAAGATAAGTAAAACTGCTCAAGGTTATATGGTTATATTGAAAACTATAATCCGAGTCATCCAATACCCAAGATTAGAAACAGACCTTCCAATGCCTATTAAAAATGGAAGAGAATTAAGCCATTTATTTCTAGTCCAAAAATAAATCCATAAAAATAACTCAGTCCAATATAATCACACATTTAAGTAAGCATCCTCAAACCTTTTATTATAAACTGCAAAAATATCTTTTAATATAAAAATGTTTCATTTTGCAAATGCTGATTTAGCTGAAAGACAATCTAAAATGACTAAAAGAATAGCTGGAATTCTCTGAGGAAAATCTTATCAGTGAACTGACAGCAAACATGTAAGCACTTGAATAGACTTATCAAAATACAAAGTCTAATCCAATGGTTAACAACAGCTGCTACTTTTGCAGGAATAGAAGGAACATTTCCTGCCCCTTTTTTTTGACTGGTTTATTCTAAACAAGAAACATAACTCAGAACTGAAAACGCAGAGAAGCATGATTTTTTCTAATCAATAAACAAAAAAGGGATATGAAAACTAAATATCTCTACATCACACAATTTTAGGAATCTCCTGTTTGGATAAACTACAATATTTTACTTTTCACAAGTTTAAGGGTAACACAGCATATTTGGTTAATAATCATAATTGAACTTATTTTTTTTTAATGCCCCAAATGTATATAATATTTGGGTGATGCTGCCATCCCACATCATGAAAATCAACTCGAAACTGTGTGCCTATGTAAATACCAAAGTAGCACACTTGTTCCTCAGTCCCAGTTCTAAATGGCTTCCAAAGACACAGGGACGTCTAACCTAACAGTTCTCATCACCACCCCTCCACCCCCTACACACACCTCAGCAATCACTCACACTGTTATCCTCTCCCCCAACTGTCTTACACTTGCATTATTCTTAGGTCAATTAAATCCACCTCAGGCAACAACATCTAGGTTACTCCACCTTCTATATTTTTTTCAAATCTTAGTTAACTGTGGAAACTTTCTCTCCCTATTCTCTTCATTCCACTCAAGAGCTGAAAAAACCACATTAGCCATAGCTAAGTGAACTTAGGTAAGCAAAAGGATAGCACTTCTGCTTATGCCATTATCAACAGAAAGAAAGTAAAGTCAATGCCACCAACCGATAAAGCTCCTGAAGGTACCCAAAAAGATTTATTGGCCTCCCATAAATCTTTACTCTTTATCCCCCTCAGATTAAATCCCTTTATTAATAAAGTACCAGCATTCATAACTAAATTTTAGAGGGAATTGGTTTTGTTTCATTACTATTCCTGCAATATTATTTTCTATTATTTTTCACTGTAAACATAGATGTCTGGGCTAACTATGGCTTAGTTAAGCTTTGGTAGTATAGCCTGGGAACCTAACCCCGTTTAGTTCACATATTTACTAAACTTTCAGTGGGAAAGTATGCTCTAAGTTATAAAACAGCTGATGAGCTTTTAGAACACAATCTGTTTACAGGCTAAGCTTTCCCTGTATAATCTGGGGGAGGGGAACTACACCTAAAATACTGAGTATGAACTCAGCGGAAATGAGATAGGATACCTCCTAAGAGCTCTGCAAGAATCACTTTATGAAAAATAAAACAGCCAGATGACAATTGAGTTCTGCCATTAATCTGCAAGAAATCACACATTTTCCAACAGTGATCAATTTTTAGTTTACATTTACAATTACATGAGCACAGATGTTATGTTTATAGTTAAAAAAGAATATGCCTAAGAGAAAAATGTATTAAACAACATTGCCCCAAATGACTCTAACTACTTGGAATCAAATCCATATTGCTTTTTATATTTGCCCCTCTATTCCTTCCTCTAAAAACTGATTTAACAAGCCCCAACACTCTCCCCACAAAAACGGACTTTAGAGAATCTAGCAATCATATTTAAATAGGGCAAATCTCAGGCCCATCTCTCCAGAGAGGAAGAGTACTGACAGATCAAGTAGGTCAATTCACAAAGCAGAATCCACTTAGTATTTCTCTCCACAAAGCTCAGCTAAAAGAGATGATAACTGGGCTCTGTTAAATAAAGGCCATTGGAACGACACAGTCCAACACTCAAAGGACTCTAGTAAGAATTGACTCCAATTACGCTAAGCAAATATGACTGATTCTCTTGCTAGCGGGTCATAGAAGAACATGCTGGGACACCTCATGCCAGGACAGAGGACTTCCCACACTGCTGACTCACTGCTTACAGTGTCAGAAGCCAAGGGAACTTAAAGGTAGGAAACGCTTTCTCTTGAAAAAGCACTTTCCTCCTTGGGAAAACCGACTTTCCTAACCTTGCCCTTTTCAGCTGGTCTTTGTCATTGCCTACTGTTACCTCCTTGACCTAGTGATAAACCAGGACAGGATCAGCATATGTCGGCTAACAGTGACTGCTCGTTAAGTTCCTTTTTATACCATACCTCCACAATCTGAAGAATCATTGAACACATACTCACTTTAAAAGAAAATCAGTGGAAAATTGAGTTTCATGTAAAATGAGAGCTATAGAGAGAGATGCTGTCTATATAGAGTACCTTGTACTTTAATGAAATTATCTCTGTGTAGCTGTATAAAATATTCTCACATACATATTTATACTATGAACATCCTTTCTCTTTTGTAAGCATTCTTCCATATTAATAGCAAACAGTAGACTGACTGATAGGTTTCAAAAATCTTGACAATAGAGTAAGGAAAGAACACAGTAGAATATTTGGTTCAGATACAGTCATTACTGATTAATTCATCATATGCTTAATAGGCACTGTATACCATACAGATACTGTGCTAGGAACTGGGGTTACATAAGACAAACAAGGCCCCTTCCTTCACAGAGCTTCCTGGCCAAAGAGAATGTATTTATTAATGAAATCTGGATTTAGTATTTATTCAAATTCTGGGTTCAGTATTTCCAATAATATAAAGTAAGGCACCTTAGTAAATTATTTTCATGTAACATCTCACTTAACCTTAAAAGTCCTGTGAAGTGCATGAAATTTCCTCCATCACACAGGTGGGCAAATCAATGCTTATTAGAAATCACAAACTAATAAGTCATATTAATATAGTTGTTCTAATTCCAAGTGTCGACTCTATTATCAATACATCAATGTGCTTCTAAGAAAAGACCAAACAGGAAAAGGTACTACTGGATGTCCAGATTATGAAATTAACTTTAATTCACATGTACAAATAAAATTCCAAAAACCTTTAAAAACATTCTGGTATGAATATATACACAAATAACAGGATCAAGATTCCACTGAAATCAACATCATCAACCACATCAACAAAAAGTAGGACAAAAACCACATGATCATCTCCATAGATGCTGAAAAAGCATTCAATAAAATTCAACATCTATGCATGATAAAAATTCTCAACAAAAAGGGTAGAGAGGGCAAGTACCTCAACATAATAAAGGCCATATATAACAAATCCACAGCCAACATCATACTTAACAGTAAGAGGCTGAAAGCTTTTCTTTTAAGATCAGGAACAAGACATGGATGCCCACACTCCCCACTTTTATTCAGCATAGTTCTGGAGGTCCTAGCCACAGCAATCAGACAACACAAAGAAATAAAAGACATCCAGATTGGTAAGAGAGAAGTTAAACTTTCCCTGTTTGCAGATGACATGATATTGTACATAAAAACCCTAAAGAATCCACTCCAAAACTACTAGATCTAATATCTGAATTCAGCAGTTGCAGGATACAAAATTAATACACAGAAATCTGTTGCATTCCTATAAACAAACGATGAACTAGCAGAAAGAGAAATCGGGAAAACAATTCCATTCACAATTCAATCAAAAAAAGAATAAAATACCTAGGAGTAAACCTAACCAAGGAAATGAAAGACCTATACCCTGAAAACTACAAGACACTCATGAGAGAAATTAAAGAAGATACCAATAAATGGAAACACATCCCGTGCTCATGGATAAGAAGAATTAATATTGTCAAAATGGCCATCCTGCCTAAAGCAATCTACAGATTCAATGCAATCCCTATCAAAATACCGATAGCATTCTTCAACTACCTAGAGCAAATACTTCTAAAATTCATATGGAACCACAAAAGACCCCGAATAGCCAAAGCAATCCTGAGAAGGAAGAATAAAGCTGAGGGGGATCAGGCTCCCCAACTTAAAGCTCTACTACAAAGCCACAGTAATCAAGACAATTTGGTACTAGCACAAGAACAGACACATAGACCAATGGAACATATTAGAGAGACCAGATATAAATCCAACCATATACGGTCAATTAATATATGATAAAGGAGGCATGGACATACAATGGGGAAATGACAGCCTCTTCAACAGCTTGTGTTGGCAAAACTGGACAACTACATGCAAGAGAAGGAAACTGGATTATTGTCTAACCCCATACACAAAAGTAAACTCGAAATGGATCAAAGACCTGAATGTAAGTCATGAAACCATAAAACTCTTAGAAGAAAACATAGGCAAAAATCTCTTGAATATAAACATGAGCAACTTTTCCTGAACGCATCTCTTCAGGCAAGGGAAACAAAATAAAAAATGAACAAATGGGACTACATCAAGCTAAATAGCTTCTGTACTTTTCAGCAAAAGACATCATCAGCAGAACAAAAAGGCATCCTACAGTATGGGAGAATATATTTGTAAATGACATATCCGACAAGGGGTTAACCTCTATAATATATAAAGAACTCACATGCCTCAACACCCAAAAAGCAAATAACCTAATTAAAAAATGGGCAGAGGATATGAACAGACACTTCTCCAAAGAAGAAATTCAGATGGGCAAGAGGCACATTAATAGATGCTCCACATCACTAATTATCAGGGAAATGCAAATTAAAACCACAATGAGATATCACC
>JAVSCE010018565.1:0-37610 GCA_032199065.1 Smutsia gigantea | reverse complement strand
CCCTCAACACCTTTTAGCGTTGTTTTTCTTCTCCCATTCTCTCTTTACTCTAAGATACTCATAGATTTTATGTCACAGTACTTTCCCTCTACCATAGTCTTTTTGAATAAAATCTTCCTTAGTCTGGGCTTGTTTTTATTATATCTTAAAATAGTTTACATGTTGGATTGACACTGGATAAAGTAAGGAGAAACATTTTTGAGGACAGAAAAGGTGGTTGTGTTGAAGAGAGCTTTGGTTACTACGCTGAAATCCTTAATTAAAAATGGTGAGGACAGAGGGGATTCAAGATGGTGGCATGAGAGGTGAGACAGACAATTCCTCCCCAAACCACATATGTAGTGTGAAAATATAGTTAATACAACTAGCCCTAAAACAGCAACAGGAAAAAAGGCCGCACCAGACTCCATACAGACCTCACGAACAGGGCAGACCTCAAGAAACAGGGTAACGTATGAATTCCTGGATCCAGCCAGATCTGAGTCCTTCCCCCACCTTATTTCACTGGCAGGAGGAAGAGAAATGGAGCAGGGAGGGGGTAGAAGCCTAAGACTGCTGAACACCCAGCCCTGGAAGGCTGCTTTGGAGCACAAACCTACATTGTGTGGTGCTCTGAGGTTGGTGGGGTTGGGGATCTGGGACAGGCAGAGTGTTTGAGAGAATGAGATTCCGGCCATTGGTGGAGGATGGGGATCCACATCTGGCGACTCTGGGACAAAGGAAAGGCAGGTGGTCTGAGAGGCTTCCTAGTGGCAAGAGGGCTGATGAAGGGGCAGGGTTTGCGTGCAGCTTGCTACGCAGGAGAAAGGAGAGGTGGACAAGGTTGTCTGGGCACACTCTGCCCACTGGATAGAGAACTTTGAGGAGCTTCAGGCGCTCCATCCCACTAAATGCCTACTCAGATCCGAGGCCCCCAACTGTGACACGCTGCCTGCTGTGGCTTCCTCCTGGCCTGCTGGCACCTGCTCGCAAACTGGCAGTTACTGTGCTGGCATCAGGCCAGTCAGACAGAGGTGCCACCTACAACAGCTAGAGATGCCAAGCACAGAGGCTTACACCTACCTGTGTGCTTGGCACATTGGCTCTGATACTGAAGACAGACACTGCAGACGGGAATCAGAAACAGCACTTTCCTCCCCCCAGGCACCAGTGCTGCTCCCCCATGACCCCCAACCTCACTCTAGGGGCTGAGCAGCTCCAGAGACTAGAGCTTCTGGGCACTAGAGGGCATCACTTAGAACTATGAAACGTCAAAGGAACCTGGTTCAGACCAACGTTTCACAAACCCCAGAAAAAGGGCCAAATGAAACTGAACTCACCAATATTCCTGAAAGAGAGTTTAAAATAAAAATCATAAACAT
Organism: Smutsia gigantea; assembly: GCA_032199065.1. Lineage (NCBI taxonomy): Eukaryota > Metazoa > Chordata > Mammalia > Pholidota > Manidae > Smutsia > Smutsia gigantea. The sequence goes on along the minus strand of JAVSCE010018565.1, from coordinate 36,249 downwards.
GTTCATGGAGGTACAGAAAAATAATCAAGAACTCAGGAACTAATTTAAGACAGGAATTCAGTCATTAAGAAATTCCATATCTGAAATGAAACATGCAATGGAGGGATTTAAAAGCAGATTAGATGTAGTAGAAGAGATGGTAAATGGAATAGAAATTAGAGAAAAAGAACACAAAGAAGCTGAGGCACAGAGGGAAAAAAGTATTTCTAAGAATGAAAGAATATTGAGAGAACTGTGTGACCAATCCAAATGGAACAATATCCACCTTATAGGGATAACAGAAGAAGAAGAGAGAGAAAAAGGGATAGAAACTGTTATTGAGGAGGTAATTGCTGAAAACTTCAATCTTCCCCAGTGTGGGGAAGGAGATAGTCTCTCAAGCCATGGAGGTGCACAGATCTCCCAACACAAGGGACCCAAGGAAGACAACATCAAGACATATAATAATTAAAATGGCAAAGATGAAGGATAAAGACAGACTTTTAAAAGCAGCTAGAGAGACAAAAAAGATCACATACAAAGAAAAACCCATCAGGCTATCATCAGATTTCTCAACAGAAACCTTACAGGCCAGAAAGGAGTAGCATGATATATTTAATGCAATAAAGCAGAAGGGCCTTGACCCAAGAATACTCTACCGGGCAAGGTTATCATTTAAATTTGAAGGAGGGATTAAACAACTTTCAGATAAGCAAAAGCTGAGAGAATTTACTTCCCACAAAACACTTCTACAGTGAATTTTGGAGGGATTGCTGTAGATGGAAGTATCTAAGTCTAAATAGATGTCACCAAGGGAAATAAAACCACAGCAAAGTAGAACAATTAATTACTAAGCATACGCAAAATCAAATCAACTACCCCCAAAGTCAATCAAGGGATGGACAAAGAGTACAGAATGTGATACATAACATATAAAGAATGGAGGAGCAAGAAAAAGGTGGAAAAAAAAGAACCCTTAGGTTGTGTTTGTAATAGCATACAAAGTGAGTTAAATTAGACTGTTAGATAGTAAGGAAATTACCTTTAAACCTTTGGTAACCATGAATCTAAAGGCTGCAATAGCAAGAAGTATATACCTATCGATAATCACAGTAAATGTAAATGGTCTGAATGCACCAATCAAAACACATAGAGTCACTGAATGGACAAAATATCAAGACCCATCTATTTGCTCCCTACAAGGGACTCACTTCAAACACAAAAACATACACAGACTGAAAGTAAAGGGATGGAAAAAGATATTTCATGCAACTATTAGGGAGAAAAAAGCAGGAGTTGCAGTCCTTGTATCAGGCAAATTAGACTTCAAAACAAAGAAAGTACAAGAGACAAGGACATTACATAATGATAAAGGGGTCAGTCCAACAAGAGGATATACCTATTATAAATATCTATGCACCCAGCACAGGAATACCTACATATGTGAAACAAATACTAACAGAATTAAAGGGGGAAATAGAATGCAATGCATTCATTTTGGGAGACTTCAGCCCACCACTCACTCCACAGGACAGATCAACCAGACAGAAAATAAGTAAAGAGACAGAGGCACTGAACAATATATTAGAACAGATGGACCTGACACCTACAGAACACTTCATCCAAAAGCAACAGGATACACATTCTTCTCAAGGGCACATGGAACATTTTCAAGAAAAGATCATATACTAGGCCACAAAAAGAGTCTCAGTAAATTAAAATAGACTAAAATTGTACCAACTAGTTTCTCAGATCATAAAGACACGAAAATAGAAATAAATTACACAAAGAAAACAAAAAAGCCCACAAACACAAGGAGGCTTAATAACATACTCCTATATAAACAATGGATCAATGACCAAATAAAAACAGAGATCAAGCAATATATGGAGACAAATGACAACAATAATTCAACACTGCAAAATCTGTGGGACGCAGCAAATGCCATGCTAAGATGGAAGTATATTGCAATACAGGCCTACCTCAGGAAAGAAAAACAATCCCATATGAACAGTCTAAACTCACAATTAATGAAACTAGAAAAGGAAGAACAAATGAGGCCCAAAGTCAGTAGAAGGAGGGATATAATAAACATTAAAGCAGAAATAAATAAAATTGAGAAGAATAAAACAACAGAAAGAATCAAAGAAAGCAGGAGCTGGTTCTTTGAGAAAATAAACAATAGATAAACCCATAGCCAGACTTATCAAGAAAAAAAGAGAGTCACACACATAAACAGAATCAGAAATGAGAAAAGAAAAATCACTATGGACACCATGGAAATACAAAGAATTAGGAGAGAATACTATGAAAAATTGTATGGTAGCCAACTGGATAACCTAGAAGAAATGGACAACTTTCAAGAAAAGTACAAACTTCCTAGGCTGACTGAGGAAGAAACAGAATATCTGAATAGATGACTCAGCAGCAAGGAAATTGAATTGGTAATAAAAAAGTACCGAAGAACAAAAGGCCTGGACCAGATGGTTTCATTGATGAATTTTATCAAACATTTAGTGAGGACCTAATACCCATCCTCCTTAAAGTTTACCAAAAAGTAGAAGAGGGGGTAATACTCCCAAACTCATTCTACAAGGCCAACATCACTCTAATACCAAAACGAGGCAAAGACATCACAAAAAAAGAAAATTACAGACCAATATCCCTGATGAACGTAGATGCAAAAACTACTCAACAAAATATTAGCAAACCGAATTCAAAAACACATCAAAAAGATAATCCACCATGATGAAGTGGGATACATCCCAGGGATGCAAGGATGATACAACATTCGAAAATCCATCAAAATCATCCGCCACATCAACAAAAAGAAGGACAAAAACTACATGATCATCTCCATAGATGCAGAAAAAGCTTTTGATAAAATTCAACATCCATTCATGATAAAAACTCTCACCACGGCGACTTCCAGAAAGACGGCAGCATGAGCAGGGCGGTGAAAATCTCCCCCCAAAACGATATGTATTTATGAAAATACAACAAATACAACTATTCCTAAAAAAGGGACAAGAGGATGCAGGACAGCACAGAGTCTGCAGCAACACCTGAGAGGATTTGGCACCCCATGAGGTGGGTAAGACACGGTGCCGCGACCTGGTGGGACCCGAGCACTCCCCCATCCCAGCGCACCAGTGGTAGGAGAGGATTCAGAGCCAGGAGGGAGAGCAAGTACAGGCCCGCAAAATAACCAGCCCTGGTGATCTGCGCCAGGAGCGCTGACACACATCACGTGGTGTATCGGAGATTGGAGAGACAGAGGGTGCCGGATCTGAGTTTGGGAAGGCACCAGGTCCTCACAGCCGGCTCCTAGGACAAAAGAACAGCACCCACTCTTCTTTTAGTGGTCTTAAAGAGACAAGGGCCCAGGATTGTCCCAGCACACTCAGCCCAGCAGGCTGGGAGTCCTGGGAATTTCGAACCCCTTGGCTGGCGACTGGGAAACAGTAGGCGTACTCAGACTTTAGACAGAGATCAACAGCCTCCCATTAATCCTCACCCTGGCCAGAACTACAAAGGGCCCCGAAGAGCAGCGCAGCCCCAGCTGTAGAATAGTGGAGCAACAGTGCCACCTACAGCATCCTCACAGAATCTACTCCGGGTGGGAATTTTTTGTTGTTGTTTCTTTTTGTTTTTTGTTTTCTTTTTTCTTCCTGTTTTCTTTTCCTTTCCTTCTTTCTTTTTTTTCTCTTTTATTTGTTTCTTTCTTTTTTTTCTTTTTAAAAGTCTTAAAGATCCCGGCTGACATATGTGGCACCTACCAGCGACCACTCCAATCGCCATGAAAAAACAGAGAAATATGGTACAAACAAACCTTACCCAGAACGAGACAACACCAGACAGGGACTCTGAAGGAATGGAAATGCACAACCTTCCTAAAAAGAATTCAGAACAAAAGTCATAACCATACTGATGGATCTACAGAGAAATAGGCAAGAGCTGAGGGAGGAAGTCAGGGAAGTGAGGAAAAACAATGCAGAATTGAGAAAAGCGATCGACGGCCTTAGCAGCACACTGGACAAGATGCAAGAGACTGTTACTGGAATAAAAATCAGAGAACAGGAACACAGAGAAGCTGAGGCAGAGAGAGATAAAAGGATCTCTACGAATGAAAGAATATTAAGAGAACTGTGTAACCAATTGAAACAGAACAATATTTGTGTTATAGGAGTACCAGAGGAAGAAGAGAGAGAACAAGGGATAGAAAGTGTCTAGGAAGAAATAATTGCTGAAAATTTCCCCATGCTTGAGAAGGAAATAGTCTCATACTCCATGGAAGCAAACAGATATCCCAACACAAGGGACCAAAGGAAGACAACACCAAGACACATAATAATCAAAATGGCAAAGATCAAAGATAAAGACAGAGTGTTAAAGGAAGCTAGAGAGAGAGAAAAGATCACGTACAAAGGAAAAGCCATCAGACTATCATCAGACTTCTCAACAGAAACCTTACAGGCCAGAAGAGAGTGGCATGATATATTTAACATAATGAAACTGAAGGGCCTTGAACCAAGAATATTGTATTCAGCATGATTATCATTTAAATATGACGGAGGGATTAAACAATTTCCAGACAAGCGAAAGTTGAGAGAGTTTGCCTGTCATAAACCACCTCTACAGGATATCTTAAAGGGACTGCTCTAGAGGGAAGCACTCCTGAGCCTAAAAAGATGTCACCAGAGAAAATAATATCATAGCAAAGAAAGCAGACCATCCAAATACTAACTAAAGGCAAAGAATAAAACACCTAGTATATAAAGAAAGGAGGAGGAAGAATAAGAAGGGAGAGAAATAAAGAAACATCAGACGGTGTTTACAATAACTTAACAAGAAAGTTAAGTTAGATTGTAAGATAGTAAAAAAGCAACCCTTGAACCTGTGGTAATCACAAATCTAAAGCCAGCAATGACAATAAGTACATATCCATCGATAATCACCCTAAATGTAAATGGACTGAATGCACCAATCAAAAAACACAGAGTAATAGAATGGATAAAAAAGGAAGACCCATCTATATGCTTCTTACAAGAGACTCACCTGAAACCCAAACATATACACAGACTAAAAGTGAAGGGATGGAAAAAGATATTTCATGCAAACAACAAGGAGAAAAAAGCAGGTGTTGCAGTACTTGTAACAGACAAAATAGACTTCAAAACGAAGAAAGAAGCAAGAGATAAAGAAGGACATTACATAATGATAAAGGGGTCAGCCCAACAAGAAGATATAACCATTATAAATATATATGCACCCAACACAGGAGCGCCAGTGTATGTGAAATAAGTACTAACAGAATTAAAGGAGGAAATAGAAAGCAATGCACTCATTTTAAGAGCCTTCAACACACAACTCACTCCAAAGGACAGATCAACCAGACAGAGAATAAGTAAAGACACAGAGGCACTGAACAACACACTAGAACAGATGGACCTAACAGACATCTACAGAACTCTACATCCAAAAGCAGCAGGATATACATTCTTCTCAAGTGCACATGGAACATTTTCCAGAATAGAACACAAAAAGAACCTCAACAAATTCAAAAATATTGAAATTCTGCCAACCAATTTCTCAGATCACAAAGGTATAAAACTAGAAATATATTTTAGAAAGAAATCAAAAAGACTCACAAATACATGGAGACTTAACAACATTCTCCTAATTAATCAATGGGTTATTGAACAAATCAAAACAGAAATCAAAAAATGTATGGAGACTAATGACAACAACAACACAAAGCCACAACTTCTGTGGGACGTAGCAGGCAGTCCTAAGAGTAAAGTATATTGCAATGTAGGACTATGCGAAGAAGGAAGAACACTCCCAAATGAATAGTCTAAAGACACAATTACTGAAATTGGAAGAAGAAGAACATGTGAGGCCCAAAGTCACCAGAAGGAGGGACATAATAAAGATAAGAGAAGAAATAAATAAAATTGAGAAGAATAAAACAATAGAAAAAATCAATGAAACAAGAGCTGGTTCTTTGAAAAAATAAACAAAATAGATAAATCCCGAGCCAGACATTAAGGGAAAAAGAGAATCTACACACATAAACAGAATCAGAAATGAGAAAGGAAAAATAATGACGGACCCCACAGAATACAAAGAATTATAAGAGAATATTATGAGAATCTATATTCTAACAAGCTGGAAAACGTAGAAGAAATGGACAACTTCTTAGAAAAATACAACCTTCCAAGACTGACCAAGCAAGAAACAGAAAAACTAAACAGACAAATCACCAGCAACAAAATTGAAGTGGGAATCAAAAACTACCCAAGAACAAAACCCCCGGACCAGAAGGATTCACCTCTGAATTCTACCAGAGAGAGAAGAAATAACACCCATTCTCCTTAGAGTTTTTCAAAAAATAGAAGAGGAGGGAATACTTCCAAACTCATTCTATGAAGCCAGCATCACTCTAATACCAAAACCTGGCAAAGACCTCACCAAAAAAGAAAATTACTGACCAATATCTTTGATGAACGTAGATGCAAAAATACTTAACAAAATATTAGCAAAACAAATTCAAAAATACATCAAGAGGATCATACGGCATGATCAAGTGGGATTCATCTCAGTGATGCAAGGATCGTACAACATTCGAAAATCCATCAACATCATCCATCATATCAACAAAAAGAAGAACAAAAACCACATGATCATCTCCATAGATGTTGAAAGAGCATTTGAGAAAATTCAGCATCCATTCCTGATTAAAACTCTCAACAAAATGGGTATAGAGGGGAAGTACCTCAACATCACAAAGACATATATGACAAACCCACAGCTAACATAATACTTAACAGCGAGAAGCTGAAAGCTTTTCATCTAAGATCAGGAACAAGACAGGGATGTCCACTCTCTCCACTGTTATTCAACATAGTACTGGAGGTGCTAGCCACGGCAATCAGAAAAACAAAGACATACAAGGCATCCAGATTGGTAAAGAAGAAGTCAAATTGTCACTATTTGCAGATGACATGATATTGTACATAAAAACCCTAAAGACTCCACTACAAAACATGTAGAACTAATAACTGAATTCAGTAAAGTTGGAGGATACAAAATTAACACAGAGAAGTCTGTTGCTTTCCTATGCACTAACAATGAACTAACAGAAAGAGAAATCAGAAAAACAATTCCATTCACAATTGCATCAAAAAGAATAAAATACCAAGGAATGAACCTAACGATGGAAGTGAAAGACCTGTACTCTGAAACTACAAGACACTTCTAAGAGAAATTAAAGAGGACACTAACAAATGGAAATGCATCCCATGCTCTTGGCTAGGAAGAATAAATATTGTCAAAATGGCTTACTATCTAAAGCAATCTACAGATTCAACACAATCCCTATCAAACTACCAACAGCTTTCTTCATTGAACTGGACAAAATAATTCTAACATTCATATGGAACCACAGAAGACCCCGAATAGCCAAAGAAATCCTGAGAAGGAGGAATAAAACACGGGGAATTACGCTCCTTGACTTCAAGCTCTACTACAAAGCCACAGTAATCAAGACAATTTGGTATTGGCACAAAAACAGACCCACAGACCAGTGGAACAGAATAGAAAATCCAAACATTAACCCAAACATATACAGTCAATTAATATTTGATAAAGGAGCCTTAATATACAATGGCGAGATGACAGCCTCTTCAGCAGCTGGTGTTGGAAAAACTGGACAGCTACATGTAAGAGAATGAAACTGGACTACTGTCTAACCCCATACACAAACATAAACTCAAGGTGGATCAAAGACCTGAATGTAAGTCATGAAACCATAAAACTCTTAGAAAAGAACATAGGCAAAAATCTCTTGGACATAAACATGAGTGACTTCTTCATGAACATATCTCCCCGGGTAAGGGAAACATAAGCAAAAATGAACAAGTGGGACTATACCAAGCTGAAAAGCTTCTGTACAGCAAAGGACCCCATCAGTGGAACAAAAAGAGATCCTACAGTATGGGAGAATATATTCATAAATGACATATCCAATAAGGGTTTGACATCCAAAATATATAAAGAACTCACGCACCTCAACAAACAAAAAGCAAATAATCCAATTAAGAAATGGGTAGAGGACGTGAATAGATACTTCTCCAAAGAAGAAATTCAGATGGCAACAGGCACATGAAAAGATGCTCCACGTCACTAATCATAAGAGAAATGCAGATTAAAACCACAGTGAGATATCACCTCACACCAGTGAGATTGGCCAGCATCCAAAACACAAACAACAACAAATGTTGGAGAGGATGTGGAGAAAAGGGAACCTTCCTACACTGCTGGTGGGACCGCAAATTAGTTCAACCATTGTGGAAAGCCGTATGGAGGTTCCTCAAAAAACTCAAAATAGAAATACCATTTGACCCAGGAATTCCACTCCTAGGAATTTACCCTAAGAATGCAGCAGCCCAATTTGAAAAAGACATATGCACCCCTATGTTTATCACAGCACTATTTACAATAGCCAAGAAATGGAAGCAAGTTTAGTGTCCATTAGTAGATGAATGGATAAAGAAGATGTGGTATATATATGCAATGGAATATTACTCAGCCATAAGAAGAAAACAAATCCTACCATTTGCAACAACATGGATGGAGCTAGAGGGTATTATGCTCAGTGAAATAAGCCAAGCTGAAAAAGACAAGTATCAAATGACTTCACTCATATGTGGAGTATACGAACAAAGAAAAAATGGAAGGAACAAAACAGCAGCAGACTCACAGAACCAAAGAAAGGACTAATAGTTACCAAAGGGAAGGGGACTGGGGAAGATGGGTAGGAAGGGAGGGAAAAGGGGGAAAAAGGGCATTACAACTAGCAGATGTAATGTTGGGGGGGCACAGGGAGGGCTGTACAACTCAGAGAAGACAAGCAGTGATTGTATAGCATCTCATTACGCTGATGGACAGTGACTGAAATGGGGTTGGTGGGGGGGACCTGATGAAGGGGTAGTTTAATAACCATAATATTGCTCATGTAATTGTAGATTAATGATAGCAAAATAAATTAAAAACAAATAACACTATAAAAAAAACTCTCACCAATATGGGTATAGAGGGTAGCTAACACAACATAATAAATCCATATAAGACAACCCCACAGCCATTATTATACTTAACAGTGAGAAGCTGAAAGCTTTTCATGTAAGATAGGGAACAAGACAAGGATGCCCACTCTCTCCACTTTTTCAACATAGTTCTGGAGGTCCTAGAGATGGCTATCAGATAACAGACAGAAATAGAATGCATCCAGATTGGTGTGAAGAAGTCAAACTGTCACTGTTTGCAGATGACATTATATTGTATATAAAAAACCCTAAGGAATCCACTCAAAAACTACTAGATCTAATATCTGAATCCATCAAAGTTGTGGGATACAAAATTAATACACAGAAATCTGTTGTTGCATTCCTGTACACTAATGATGCACTAGCAGAAAGACCAATGAGGAAAAGAATTCCATTCATAATTGCATCAAGAATAAAATACCTAGGAGTAAACCTAACCAAGGAAGTGAAAGACCTATACTCTGAAAACTACAGGAAACTCATGAGAGAAATTAAAGAAGATACCAATAAACGGAAACACATCCCATGCTCATGGATAGGAATAATTAATATTGTCAAAATGGCCAACCTGCCTAAGGCAATCTACAGATTCAATGCAATACCTGTCAAAATACCCACAGCATTCTTCAATAAAGTAGAGCAAATAGTTCTAAAATTCATATCGAACCACAAAAGACCCCAAATAGCCAAAGCAATCCTCAGAAGTAAGAATAAAGGAGGGGGAATTACACTCCCTGACTTCAAGATTTACTACAAAGCCACAGTAATCATTACAATTTGGTAGTGGCACAAGAACAGACTGATAGACCAATGGAACAGACTAGAGAGCCCAGAACAAATCCAATCATATATGGTCAATTAATATACGATAAAGGAGCCATGGATATACAATAGGGAAATAGCCTCTTCAACAGCTGGTGTTGGCAAAATTGGACAGCTACATGTAAGGGAACAAAAATGGATTATTGTCTAACCACATACAAAAAAGTAAACTCAGAATGGATCAAAGACCTGAATGTAAGTCATGAAACCATAAAACTCTTAGAAAAAACATAGGCAAAAATTTTTTTGACATAAACATGAGCAACTTCTTCATGAACATATCTCCCCGGGCATGGGAAACAAAAGCAAAAATGAACAATTTGGACTATATCAAAGTAAAAAGCTTCTATACAGAAAGGACACCTTCTGTAGAACAAAAAGAAATCCTACAGTATGGGAGAATATATTCATAAATTCATATCCAATAAGAGGTTGACATCCAAATTGTATATAGAGCTCATGCACCTCAACAAACAAAAAGCAAATAAGCCTATTAAAAAATTGGCAGAAGAGCTGAACTGACACTTTTCCAAAGAATAAATTCAGATGGCCAACAACCACCTGAAAAGATGCTCTACATCCCTAATCATCCGAGAAATGCAAATTAAAACCACAATGAGATATCACCTCACACCAGTTAGGATGGCCAACATCCAAAAGACAAACAACAACAAATGTTGGCAAGGATGTGGAGAAAGGGGAACCCTCCTATACTGCTGGTAGGAATGTAAAATAGTTCAACCATTGTAGAAAGCAGTATGGAGGTTCCTCAAAAAACTCAAAATAGAAATACCATTAGACCCAGGAATTCTACTCCTAGGAATTTACCCTAAGAATGCAGCAGCCCAGTTTGAAAGACATATGCACCCCTATGTTTATCGCAGCACTATTTACAACAGAAAAGAAATGGAAGCAACCTAAGTTTCCATTAATAGATGAATGGATAAAGAAGATGTGGTATATATACACAATGGAATATTGTTCAGCCATAAGAAGAAAACAAATCCTACCATTTGCAACAACATGGATGAAGCTACGGGGTATTATGTTCAGTGAAATAAGCCAGGCAGAGAAAGACAAGTATCAAATGATTTCACTCATCTGTGGAGTATAAGAACAAAGAAAAAACTGAAGGAAGAAAACAGCAGCAGACTCACAGAACCCACGAATGGAGTAACAGTTACCAAAGGGAAAGGGACTGTGGAGGATCGGTGGGAAGGAAGTGATAAGGGGGAAAATGGGCTATTATAATTTGCGCATATAATGTAGTGGGGGAGGACATGGGGAAGGCAGTATAACACAGAGAAGACAAGTAGTGACTCTATAGTATCTTACTATGCTGATGGACAGTGATTGTAATGGGATATGTGGTGTTTACTTGCTAATAGGGGGAGTCTAGTAGCCATACTTTTGTTTATGTAACTGTACATTAATGATAGCAAAACAAAAAAATATGATGAGGAATTTTAGCGTGTAAACTTGCTTTTTAATTCTGACAAAAAGCAACTAAATTATTCATTTTAACTATTATTATCTGTATTCAAACAGAAAACGTATTGCATCCTTCTAAATACTTTACCACCTTCCTGTTCCCCATTAACACTATGTAAGTTTTACTCATGTTCTGAAAACAAGAAAATGAAGCTCATGGATACAGGAATGATATGCTTTGTCCAAGGTTACATGACGAGCAGTAAAACGGACATTTGCCATTTGAATGCAAGTCTCATATTGCCAAACCAAATGTTTACACACAATAGCTGCAGCATGAAATGTGTACACTATTTACTTATAAAAGAAAGATAAACATTCTCTATATAATGTTGAAAGTTAAACACCTTAAAATTCATTTGGGATCTCCAGGCTTAGAGAATTTTGTTTTTAAGCAAATAAACAGAAAACAGAAACTAGGGGAAGTCTTTTCACACATATAAATGTGAGGTTACTCATGGATATTTTGAAGTTTTTCCATTTGCTGGTAGTATTCAAGAGAACTGGAATCCTATTTTAAGTGTGTGGAGTATTTTGGATATTTGCCTTATAATTACTCCTCCATTACTTGTGAAGAATTGGGTTTTATTCAAACACTGTCAGTATTTTTCAAAGCATATGAATTCTTTCAAAATGATTTTAAAATCAGTGAAGCTATGTTTTATTATTACTCAAAATTATTTTGGGTAGGTATAAAGGACTAAAGGGGAACATTTTTTGTGTTATAATTATCTCTATTATTAAGGGTTTTTTTCTGTATTTGATACAAAAAGCAATAAACTATTTGGGTCTAGCACTGAAGATCACCATCATTTATATTAACAAAACTCTAAATAAGTATTTTTACATTTCAGGACCATGGATATATCCCACTGAGGTAGTATCTCCAGTCTGTGTGGGACTGCATGTTAATAAAGCCATCTAGAATGTAGATCTTGAATTCTGAATCCAGAGCAGTTGCAAATCCAGGTCAAAAAAAAATATTAACAAATTCTAGCTCCAAGAAGAACTCTTGACAAGTGATAAATTCTGATTTATACAATCTCTATAGATCTGGATGTAGCTCTAATGATGCTCAGTTCCACTGGTAGCTAGAATATGCTGGTGTTCACTTGGGACCACAGTTATGAGAAAAATATAGCACTTGGGTCTTCTAACCTTTCCAGTCATGATATTTCCTAGCAGCAAATGCATTTTACCAGGATGGGAAATTAGCACACAAGGTAGCCTGAGACGTATATTTATCAAGCTCTTTTGCTTGACTGTAAGAAACAATCAAAATTTCTGAAAAAGTTTTTGAAAACAAGAACTTGAAAACCCAGGTCACAAGAAGAACAAATACTAAATTCTTTCAAGACACTGGCCACTCCATAACCTTTTTCTTTCACGGCCCTTTTACTTCATATTATTGTTTGCACTCTCACCTGACTTTTGTTTCTGCTTCACTTTTTATCATTATGCATGGAATTTACACTGACTTTGACAATAACATTTACTTACCCTAACCTTCTGTTATTAAAAATCCACTCAAATTCCTCTGGAACAGCAGGAACATTCTCATTTTTCCAGTAGCATGAGCAGCTAAATAAGTTGAAAGACCCAGTGGAAAATGAAAATGAGGGGCCCCTTGTTCAAAACTTACTAAGAATTTCAAGATGGTGGCAGCAGAACATTAAACCAGGGGGAAATTCCTTCTAAGTGTAGATCGCTGTTCAACTATAAAGGTGACACACACATGAAACTGACCTGCTCAGGAACAGAATTAAATTACTCAAAACTTTTTCCAACCAAATCATAGACTTGGGACAGTTAATAGATGAGCTGCTTTGGAATCTAATGCTAGTGCTTGTACCAATGTAAGTTACAACTTTGTTATAAAGGGTATGGTGACATGATCTACTGTTTAAAGCTAGCTGCTATAACAAATACACCCCAAATGTAAAGCACAATAGAATTTTATTTTTATATGACAATTTACTCCTATGCTGTTGCTTCACTATCCCTTATGGCCTCATTGCATTGTATTTAGCCAGTAGAAAGATGAAGTTAACAAGAAGAAGCATACCTTCTTTTAACAGAGTCAGCTCTGAATGGCACACAATTTCACCTCACATGTGACTGGCTGGAATAAGTCACACTGTCACACCTAGCTTCAGAGAAACCAGAGGATATAGTCTAGGTCTACTGCTAGGAAGAAAAGGGAACAAGTTCCCAAATGAACGCAAGAATTCCTTCCTAGAATGTTCAGTCTAAATCAGCTTCCTTTGTTGCATCCTCATATAAACTCATTTTTCTTTCAGTATATCCTCTTCATATAGCAACAGGATATCCACTAGCAGGGATTTAATTAATATCTGTCTCCTCCACTAAATTCATGAGTAAACATGCCATGTGTGTTTTAACTTACCATTTTATCCATTACCCACTGCTCACATGGCAGCTGACCAAACCTGACTGTACATTTGAATTTCCTGTGATACTCTCAATAATTCACACAGTTTACAGCCCTTCAGTCTTCCTGTTTCTATGACCCAGCATTACACCCCAGAATCCTATACACATATCATCCAGTCTAGGTACTGATTTACTCAGACTTACCTTGAAGTAAGAGAGGAATCTTATATTTTTGCTACAAAATCAAGATTCCCAGCCAGGACTATGGCTGTCATACAAGAATGGAAGAGACTGAAAATACAAAAAATTAAAATCCCAAACCCTTTGAGAAAGGGAGAATATAACAGAGGTTCTTAGGTGCAGAGAGCTCAAGCAAAAATTCTGGCAGACCTTTAAAGTCTTTATAGCATCACAATCACATAAGAAAATTATGACTTCCTGATAGACCCTAGGCCAAAAATGGCAAATTATCTCCCAACAGAAAGTCTTTCCTTCCAATCCTTAGGAATAGAACTCCCTTGGCTTTAGCCAAGCCCATGCCACTAGCCTAGAGACTGTATTTCCCAGTCCCCCTCACAATTCCATTTGGTTATGTGATTAAGTTCTTTCCAATGGAATATGAGCAAATCTATGCATATAATGTCTGAGTCTTGCCCATAAACTGATTAGATGGGTAATCCCTTTCCTCTTTTGACCTTCACAAAGCTGTAACATAAAACAGTGTGCTAGTAAATTGGAATCTTATCCTCACTGACTATGCAGATGATGGAGCAGATACATAGCCTAATTGGTTGATGGATCAATAAGGTAGAAGTAATCTGGGTGTTTGGATGACTACATGAAATAGAACAGCCTATCAGTATGTTTACATGTAGCTTCTCAATATCCCCAGGATATTAAACAAGAGGAAAATAAGATACTAGATTGTTGGAGACTATAATTGTAGTTTGGAGTTTGGATATAGCAGCTTAGCCTGTAGTTTTACCAATACAAAGTGATTACACTTGATGAAGAACAAACACAGCCAGAATACCAGCCTGAATAAGAAACATTTTCAATATTTCTTTTTTTTTAAGCTAACTGGGCAGGAAATTCCAAAATAAGTATACAAAGTATCAAGATGAAGGTATATTTTCAAAAACAAGGACAACAATTATATCTGCTATTTGCCCAAACTGAGTCAAACTATTAGAAATAACTCACAAAATATTTTTAATATCCATACTCATGGAAAGCAACCAGTTTCAGTTAAGTTTTAGGACCATAGCAAACCCCAGGTGTCAGAATTATTCCGGTCATGGAAGAAAAACAATATTTATACTTTTTGCAGATATTAATCTCAAACAGAGACATTGGAAAGCAGTGGAAAAGCCAAGCAAAAACACTTTATAAAAGAATTTAAACAAAATATTCTGAGGAGATATGATATTTGTAATAAATCAAGAGGGCTATGCATTAGTGTTTGTATGTTACTTCCAGGGACAAACATTCTGTAGTGGTAACCCAAGCCACTTCTCCCTATAGGTGAGAAAATAAAGGACAGATAACTCCTTGGCCCCTGACTTTCATCTTCTGAAATTTCTCCCCAGCATGTAACATGAAATGACTAGCACAATCCAAGGAACCCAAGTGTGATGAGTGTGTCTTCTCTGAGAAGAACTGATTTTTTTCTCCTGAAGATTCTGGTATACTTTTTGAGGGCTTTTCACTGTAAAGCACACACAGCCCTTCTAGACCCTCTTTGCTTAGAAACATTTTTTCTTTCAGCCAGACCATTCACCCAAAACTTCCAACTATGATAGAATATTATGTGAGCAGGGCAATATTCAGACCAAGAACAGCAATAATATATATTTTTTGTTGACTAAAATTTCAGTTTAAAGGCATCCAGGACTTGAAGAGCCAAGATCTTGAGAAGAAGGGATTTTTTTCAAGGTGACCCACTTTTCTGTGTGTAACATTTCTCCTCAGGAATTTTTTGCCAATAGACTTCACTCTGTGTATGTGTTATATGTGTGCATGTATGTGTATACACACACACATAACACCCACAAATAATATATACACACACATAATATACACACACATGATATAAATAAAATGTGTATTATATGTATTATATGTTATTAAAAATTGTCACAACAGCAAAAAACAGGAACAGAACAAGGGAAACTAGCCTATAGAAACAAATTCAGGTGTGATTCATACATTGAACTGATTGGCAATCTTTTGAAAAAAAAGTAATTTAAAAAATGAAGAAAATAGTAATATGTAGGATTTTACTAGAGCCCTAGAAACAATTAGAATTTAATGGAGATTCTGAAACTAAAAAGCATAATATGTGAAATTCAGAACTCCAAATTTAGAAATTTAGAGTTCAATAATACATTGGACACACTAGAAAACAAATGAAATGAACTGAACAGGTCAGTAGGAAATGATTCAGCTGAAATACAAAGCTCAGAAAAAAAGAAAAAAATACAGAAAAGTGTAATAAACATCTAGGACTTGATTAAAAGTATGAGATATATGTGTGCAGAGTCCCAAAAGAGGAAGGTGTGACAGAACCAATATTTGAGAGATGGAGGATAAGAATCTTCTGAAACTAATGAAAAACATTAAGGTACTTCATAAAAAATCCAGGAAGATACACAGGCAGGAAACCACAACTAGTCCTATCTCACCGCTTGTGAAGATGAAGCTCCTGCTAATCAAACAATACATAGAAAATCACAAAGTTATGAGAGAAAAGAGATACATTATTTTTAAAAGTGGAACAATAAAATCAGAGTTTACTTCTCAAAGAATCTACAAAAGAGAAAAGAGAAGGAATGAGAATTTTATCAATATATGAAAAAAAGGTAACATTATTACAGATATTTAAAACATCAAATTATATGATAGGCAATTTTATGGGAGTATGATAACTACTTGAAAAATTCCTAGGAAACCATAAATTAAAAATAAACACAAGAAGAAATAGAAAAATCTAAAGTTTATGTTGAAATTGAGTCTATAAATAAAACCTTTCCACAAAGAAAATTTCAGTTCTAGATGGTTAAAGGTGAAGCCTCCTAACATTTAATTAAATAGAAAACCAACGTTGCAAAAGCTTTTCCAGAAAACAGAAAATGGTTGAGCATTTACAATTTGGTTTTATGCGGATAACAGCTTTCATTCCAAATTTTAACAAGAATATTCCAGAAAAGGAAAATATTGCCTAATCTTGTTTATGATCATAAATGTAAAAGTCTCTAACATAATTTTACTGAACAAAATCCATCCATATTTAAAAAGGATAATACATGATGACAAAGTTGGTTTATTTAAAGATTATTATATATTTTAATTGGGAAATTAAGATAATAAAGGGAAAATCATGATTATGTCAATGCATACAGGAAATAGTTGATAGAATTCAACATTCATTTATTAAAACTATTAACAGATCAGCAATGAAAGAGAACTCATCTATGAAGTTTTTTCTTAAAAATCCTAGAGCATACACATAAGCTTTAAAATTAAGGGCATAGTGGATGTTTCACTATATCAAATGAATTTGGCCTTTATCCTTTACTTTTTACTATAACAATTTTCTATGTGCATAAATAAGAAGCAATTGGAGAAAAGTCTTTAGTTGTTATGCTCATCATTATCCTGGCCTTATTAAGTAAAGTTATTCCTGAAGGAAATTCAAATAACATAGCAACTGCACAGGTTATTCTATGCTGATGGCAGGAACTAGCCCATAAACACTTTAACAAGATGGTTCCATCTTGAGATCATTTCATTTTTACAGATGCCACTGTTTTCTATAATTGCAACATTATTTTCTGACAAACTCTTAAGTTATTGTGAAACAATATAATGTTTTTAAATGTTTATTAAATTAAAAGTGTTTCACAAATCAGGGTAGTGGTGTTATTTTATAGATTGAGGTTCTAACTTTAAATTTCCATTAAATTTAATTTTGAAGAAATAAATAAGAAATACAGTTTTTTATGGCCTATATTTTTATCTATAAATATATAAACTTGATGTAGGCCTTTTTCCTATGGATGTTTATAGGGCATCTCAGACAGGAAAAGTCCCATGTGATAAGTGTCTGCCAGTCACTAGCTGTGTCAGAACTGGTTCTGATAAAATTTGGAGCATGGTTATTTACCATTATATTTGATATCTCAAGCTTTATTTTTTCACTTATTGCAGTAATCATATCTTAGATGCTAATAAGGACTGAATCCTGAACAAAAAGAGTGTTGTGTGGGTTGAAAGGCTACATATGGAACAATTGTATGCCTGGATCTATTTTCCCAATCAGACAGATGCTAAATATTCCCTGACTGACTCTGTCATGAATTTAAAATTTTGAAGCTTTCCTTGCCTTTTTAATTATACTATCGTTTTTGACTGGTAATTTGTGTCAGTACTGAATTCTACAGAATTAATTTAATGAGAATTTTTAATGTATTTTTCCATTATTTTATTGCTTCCGATGAATAATAATTGCCTCAATAATTGGTAAATCTGATTGTCCTCATGATTCGTGGCCCCTTGAATTCTATAACTTTGTAAGGATGTGTCCTATATTAGAGATTAAAAGTTAGCATCAAATGCTCTGAAGCCTAAACTCTGCCCCTGCCCTCATATTTTGCACTTGTATCTGACTTCTACTGAAAATAGAAGTGAAAGATAATCTAGGTGCATTTCTTTAGCAGCACTCTTCTCATTGTTGATCAAAGACACTACCTACTTTCTTCTCCAGCCAAGGCACGTGCATCACTCCCGCCCATCAGTCAACACTTTTATTTCCATCTTCTGACTTTTCCAAGAGCTGGTTCCTCCATCAAATGGTTTTTACTGTCCACTCCACCTCCTTAAGCACTTGAGCATTTTGTTCTTACTGAGGTGAAATTCACACGATATAATACAAAATTAAGCATTTTAAAGTCAACAGCTGGGTGGCATTTTTTTATGTTTCTTTTGTTTATTGAAGAATAGTTGATATACAATATTATATTGGTTTCATGTATACAATACAGTGATTTAACAGTAACCCACATTATTACTCACCCCAACTAGTGCAGTTAATACCTGTCAACATAGAAAGATGTTACAGAATCATTTACTATATTCTCCATGCTGCAATTCCATCCCTGTTACCAATTTATATTATCATTGAGATTTTGTGCCTATTTCTCTCCCAAACACCCAACCAAACCCTTCCCCCAATCACCAGTCACTTCTCAGTGTCTGTGAGTCTACTGCTGTTTGTTCATTTTGTTTATCATTTCACATATAAGCAAAATCATAGATATTTGTCTTTCTCCTCATGGCTTATTCAACTTAGCATTATACTCTCTAGGTTCATCCATGTTATCACAAATGGCAGGATTTCTTTCTTTTTTATGGCTGAATAATATTCCATTGTGTATATGTACTTCTTCTTTATCCATTTATCTATTGACGGACACTTTGGTTACTTCCCTATCTTGGCTATTGTAAATTATGCATCGATAAACATAGGGATGCATATGTCTTTTCAAATCACAGATTTGGGCTTCTTCAGGTCAATTTCAGAACTGGATTGTATGGTATTTCTATTTTTAGTTTTTTGAGGAATCTCCATACTTCTTTCTACAGTGGCTGCTCCAACTTACACTCCCACCACAGTGTAAGGAGGGTTCCCTCTTCTCCACATCCTCACCAACACTTTGTATTTCCTGTGTCTTGGATAGTGACCATTCTGACTGGTGTGAAGCAGTATCTCATTGTGGTTTTGATTTGCATTTTCCTGATGATTAGCAATGTGTAGCATCTTTCCATGTACCTGTTGGCCATCTGTATGTCTTTGAAAAATATCTATTCAGGTCCTCTGCCTATTTCTTAATTGGGTTTTTGGGTTTTTGGTATTCAGTCATATGAGTTTTTATGTATTTTGGATGTTAACCCCTCATCAGATAATCATTTATGAATATATTCTATACTGTAGGTTGCCTTTTGTTTTGTTGACAGTGTCCTTTGCTGGTCAGAAGCTTTTTAGTTTGATATAGACCCACTTATTCATTTTTGATTCATACCAGCAAGGATGAAGTTTACCCTATCCTCACTGCCACTTGTTATTTTTTATTATTAAAACAGAAAAATAGGAAGTGACATGACAAGCAATTGAATTAAATTCCAAAGACAGATAAGTCTCACAAAGGAGAGATATCATACACAAACTGTTTCAACTCTGGGAAAGAACAGCAGGAAAAGGTGGCTGCCATACAGTAAGAAAGAAGAAATTGGATAATATTTTAACAAATTTGTAAAGGCCTAGCATGGGATGGCATGCCAACCATAAAGGGAATTCACACTCACTTGTAAGCTCCCTCCCCAAACTTCTTCTGTTCTCATGAAAAGAATTTAGAGCAGATGGCTAGAGAGAGACAAAGATTCATGGCTTCAGGAAAAGGGAGAAAACTCTCTTTCCTACTTGTGCCTTCTTATAAGCAGGATTCTTCGTCAATACAAAATAGAGGTCTGCTACTATTGAGTAAGGTGAGGGAAACTGTTTCCACCTAAGATCCACTACAAATACAGAACAGAGCTTGGTTTTCATGGGTACCAGGGATCGGAATACTGAGAAAGGCCTTCCCCCACGAGGCAAGCACATGTGCCTGAGACTTGGACAGTGAGGAGCGTGGAGCATCAGGCTGCGAGCACCACCAAGCTGCCACTGGGAGAGGCAAAGAGCATGGAGCCAGGTCCCATTTTTGCACAGACTTGTAAGAACTACTAAAAGATGAAAATGGATCAGAAATATTGAGGAAAACCTATAGCACTTCACATGATTCTCTGAGCATAAGAGCAGCCCATTGCTGTGGAATTTGAAGTCTGTGGTGAACACAAAGTAATGGCAGTAAACAGAAAACTCAAACTCAGTTTAAGTACGACTAGGTAGACCCAATCCCTCACACTAGCAGCCTAACAGAAGAAGAGGGATACCTGTTTTCTGGATATAAACGTTAGTTACCTCAGTCCTCCTCTATATACAATGTATGATGTATAATCAGATATTACACACAATGAAAAACAAACTATTTTTCAAGAGATAAAGTAAACCATAGAACAATACTGAGAGATAAATTCAACGGCTAAAGCTCCCACACAGCAGATTTAAAATAACCATGATTTATAAGTTAAACCAGCAGAAAATGAGGGAAACTCACATGTAGAGGGAATTTGAGCAAAGATATCACAACTATAAAAATAATCAAATGGAAATGCTAAGAGGGAAATCATGGTGTGACTGATGAATTCCTTTAATAGTTTCATCAGTGGAATGATCATAGCTGAGGAAGAATCAATTAACTTGAAGACAGATCAACAAAAATCATCAAAACTGACTTCCGGGAAGATGGCGGTGTGAGCAGGGCGGCAGAAATCTCCTCCCAACACTATATTTATCTACGAAAACACCGAAAATACATCTATTCCTAAAAGAGAGACGAGAATACACAGGAAAGCGCACAGCGTGCAGCTACACCCGAGAGGACTCGGCACCCCAAGAGGCGGGTAAGATACGGAGCCGCGACCCGGCGGGACCCGAGCCCTCCCCACCCCAGCGCACCGGCGGGAGGAGAGGATTCAGAGCCGGGAGGGAGTGGAAGTGCACCCCGCGAAGTAGCCAGCCCCGGTGATCTGCGTGGGGAGCGCTGACCCACATTGCGCAGTGCAGCGGAGATTGGAGAGACAGAGGGGCAGGGTCTGAGCGGGGAAGCGCCAGGGTGCTTGCAGCTGGCTCCCGGGAAGGAAAAAAAAAAAGCGCACGCTTTCTTCAGCGGTCTTAAAGAGACAGGAGCCCAGCGGAGGAGCCGGATCGCCCAGCACACTCAGCCCAGCAGGCTGGGAGTCCTGGGGAGTTTCAGACGCCTTAGCTGGCGACTGAGGAAGCGTAGCCATACTTAACACTTCTCACTGAGATCAGCACCCTCCTATTCGTTCCCACCCCTGCCAGAGCGATAAAGGGCCATGCGGAGCGGCACAGTCACAGCTGTTGAATAGTGGGGCAATAGCGCCACCTAGAGCATTCCCACAGAATCTACGTACGGTGGGCATTTTTTTGTTTTTTTTGTTTTGTTTTGTTTTTTGTTTTGTTTTTGTTTTTTCTTTTCTTTCTTTTTTTTCTTTTTTCTCTTTCTTTTTTTTTTTTTTCTTCTCTTTTTAAAGTCTTAAAGAGCCCAGCTGACATACGTGGCAACTATCAGTGACCAAATTATACAGTCATGAAAAGACAGAGGAATATGGTTCAGACCAAAATCAACCAGACAACCCCAGAGAGGGAGTCTGAAGGGATGGAAATGCACAGCCTCCCTGAAAAGAATTTAGAATAAAAGTCATAACCATGCTGATGGACCTACAGAGAAATGTGCAAGAGCTGAGGGAGGAAGTGAGGGAACTGAAGAAAGACAATACAGAAATCAGACAAGCGATCGACGGCCTTAACAGCAGAATGGATGAGATACGAGAGACTGTTAATGGAATAGAAAACAGAGAACAGGAGTACAGAGCAGCTGAGGAAGAGAGAGATAAAAGGATTTCTAGGAATGAAAGAATATTAAGAGAACTGTGTGACCAATCCAAACGGAACAATATTCGCATTATAGGAGTACCAGAGGAAGAGAGAGAAAAAGGGATAGAAAGTGTCTTTGAAGAAATAATTGCTGAAAACTTTCCCTCGCTGGGGAAGGAAGTAGTCTCGCAGTCCACCGAAGCTCATAGATCTCCCAACACAAGGGACCCAAGGAAGACAACACCAAGACACATAATAATTAGGATGGCAAAGATCAAAGATAAAGACAGGGTATTAAAGGCAGCTAGAGAGAGAAAAAAGATCACCTACAAAGGAAAACCCATCAGACTATCATCAGACTTCTCAACAGAAACCTTACAGGCCAGAAGAGAATGGCATGATATATTTAACGTAATGAAACAGAAGGGCCTCGAACCAAGAATATTGTATCCAGCACGATTATCATTTAAATATGATGGAGGGATTAAACAATTTCCAGATAAACGAAAGTTAAGAGAGTTTGCCTCTCATAAACCACCACTACAGGATATCTTAAATGGACTGCTCTAGAGGGAAGCACACCTAAGGCTAAAAAGATGTCACCAGAGAAAAAAAAAAATCATAGCAAAGAAAGCAGACCATCCAAATGCCAACTAAAGGCAAAGAATAAAACACCTATTATAGAAAGAATGGAGGAGGAGGAATAAGAAGGGAGAGAAAGAAAGAAACATCAGACTGTGTTTACAATAACTTAACAAGAAAGTTAAGTTACATTGTTAGATAGTAAAGAAGCAAACCTTGAACCTTTGGTAACCACGAATCTAAAGCCAGCAATGACAATAAGTACATAACTATCAATAATCACCCTAAATGTAAATGGACTGAATGCACCAATCAAAAGACACAGAGTAACAGAATGGATAAAAAAGCAAGACCCATCTATATGCTGCCTACAAGAAACTCACCTCAAATCCAAAGATATACACAGACTAAAAGTGAAGGGATGGAAAAAGATATTTCATGCAAACAACAAAGAGAAAAAAGCAGGTGTTGCAGTACTTGTATCAGACAAAATAGACTTCAAAACGAAGAAAGTAGCAAAAGATAAAGAAGGACATTACATAATGATAAAGGGGTCAGTCCAACAAGAAGATATAACCATTATAAATATATATGCACCCAACACAGGAGCGCCAGCATATGTGAGACAAATACTAACAGAATTAAAGGAGGAAATAGACAGCAATGCATTCATCTTAGGAGACTTCAACACACCACTCACTCCAGAGGACAGATCAACCAGACAGAAAATAAGTAAAGACACAGAGGCACTGAACAACACACTAGAACAGATGGACCTAACAGACATCTACAGAACTCTACACCCAAAAGCAACAGGATACACATTCTTCTCAAGTGCACATGGAACATTTTCCAGAATAGACCACATACTAGGCCACAAAAAGAACCTCAGTAATTTCAAAAATATTGAAATCCTACCAACCAACTTCTCAGATCACCAAGGTATAAAACTAGAAATAAATTTTAGAAAGAAATCAAAAAGGCTCACAAATACATGGAGACTTAACAACACTCTCCTAATTAATCAATGGGTTAACGACCAAATCAAAACAGAAATCAAAGAATATATGGAGGCTAATGACAACAACAAAACAAAGCCACAACTTCTGTGGGACGCAGCAAAGGCAGTTCTAAGAGGAAAGTATATTGCAATCCAGGCCTATTTAAAGAAGGAAGAACACTCCCAAATGAATAGTCTAAAGACACAATTACTGAAATTGGAAAAAGAAGAACAAATGAGGCCCAAAGTCACCAGAAGGAGGGACATAATAAAGATTAGAGAAGAAATAAATAAAATTGAGAAGAATAAAACAATAGAAAAAATCAATAAAACCAAGAGCTGGTTCTTTGAAAAAATAAACAAAATAGATAAACCCCTAGCCAGACTCATTAAGAGAAAAAGAGAATCTACACACATAAACACAATCAGAAATGAGAAAGGAAAAATCACGACGGACCCCACAGAAATACAAAGAATCATAAGAGAATATTATGAGAATCTATATGCTAACAAGCTGGAAAACATAGAAGAAATGGACAACTTCTTAGAAAAATACAACCTTCCAAGACTGACCAAGCAAGAAACAGAAAAACTAAACAGACCAATCACCAGTGACGAAATCGAATTGGTAATCAAAAAACTACCCAAGAACAAAACCCCTGGGCCTGATGGATTCACCTCTGAATTCTACCAGACATATAGAGAAGAAATAACACCGATTCTCCTTAAAGTTTTCCAAAAAATAGAAGAGGAGGGAATACTTCCAAACTCATTC
Source organism: Smutsia gigantea (assembly GCA_032199065.1). Taxonomy (NCBI): domain Eukaryota; kingdom Metazoa; phylum Chordata; class Mammalia; order Pholidota; family Manidae; genus Smutsia; species Smutsia gigantea. The sequence continues at coordinate 11,539 of JAVSCE010018565.1, read as the reverse complement.
TATGAAGCCAGCATCACTCTAATACCAAAACCGGGCAAAGACCTCACCAAAAAAGAAAATTACAGACCAATATCCCTGATGAACGTAGATGCAAAAATACTCAACAAAATATTAGCAAACCGAATTCAAAAATACATCAAGAGGATCATACACCATGATCAAGTCGGATTCATCCCAGGGATGCAAGGATGGTACAACATTCGAAAATCCATCAACATCATCCACCACATCAACAAAAAGAAGAACAAAAACCACATGATCATCTCCATAGATGCTGAAAAAGCATTTGACAAAATTCAGCATCCATTCCTGATTAAAACTCTCAACAAAATGGGTATAGAGGGCAAGTACCTCAACATCATAAAGGCTATATATGACAGACCTACAGCTAACATCATACTTAATGGCGAGACGCTGAAAGCTTTTCATCTAAGATCGGGAACAAGACAAGGATGCCCACTCTCTCCACTGTTATTCAACATAGTACTGGAGGTCCTAGCCACAGCAATCAGACAAAACAAAGACATACAAGGCATCCAGATTGGTAAAGAAGAAGTCAAATTGTCACTATTTGCAGATGACATGATACTGTACATAAAAAACCCTAAAGATTCCATTCCAAAACTACTAGAACTAATATCTGAATTCAGCAAAGTTGCAGGATACAAAATTAACACACAGAAATCTGTTGCTTTCCTGTACACTAATGATGAACTAACAGAAAGAGAAATCAGAAAAACAATTCCATTCACAATTGCATCAAAAAGAATAAAATACCTAGGAATAAACCTAACGAAGGAAGTGAAAGACCTGTACTCTGAAAACTACAAGACACTCCTAAGAGAAATTAAAGAGGACACTATCAAATGGAAATGCATCCCATGCTCTTGGCTAGGAAGAATCAATATTGTCAAAATGGCTATACTACCTAAAGCAATCTACAGATTCAACGCAATCCCTATCAAACTACCAACAGCTTTCTTCAATGAACTGGAACAAATAATTCTAAAATTCATATGGAACCACAAAAGACCCCGAATAGCCAAAGCGATCCTGAGAAGGAGGAATAAAACAGGGGGAATTACACTCCCTGACTTCAAGCTCTACTACAAAGCCACAGTAATCAAGACAATTTGGTATTGGCACAAAAACAGACCCACAGACCAGTGGAACAGAATAGAAAATCCAAACATTAACCCAAACATATACAGTCAATTAATATTTGATAAAAGTGCCTTGGATATACAATGGGGAGATGACAGCCTCTTCAGCAGCTGGTGTTGGAAAACTGGACAGCTACATGTAAGAGAATGAAACTGGACTACTGTCTAGCCCCATACACAAAGGTAAACTCAAGGTGGATCAAAGACCTGAATGTAAGTCATGAAACCATAAAACTCTTAGAAAAAAACATAGGCAAAAATCTCTTGGACATAAACATGAGCAACTTCTTCATGAACATATCTCCCCGGGCAAGGGAAACAAAAGCAAAAATGAACAAGTGGGACTATATGAAGCTGAAAAGCTTCTGTACAGCAAAGGACACCATCAGTAGAACAAAAAGACATCCTACAGTATGGGAGAATATATTCATAAAAAACGTATCTGATAAAGGGTTGACATCCAAAATATATAAAGAACTCATGCACCTTAACAAACAGAAAGCAAATAATCCAATTAAGAAATGGGCAGAGGACATGAATAGACACTTCTCCAAAGAACAAATTCAGATGGCCAACAGGCACATGAAAAGATGCTCCACATCGCTAATCATCAGAGAAATGCAGATTAAAACCACAATGAGATATCACCTCACACCAGTGAGGATGGCCAACATCCAAAACACAAACAACAACAAATGTTGGCGAGGATGTGGAGAAAAGGGAACCCTCCTACACTGCTGGTGGGAATGCAAATTAGTTCAACCATTGTGGAAAGCAGTATGGAGGGTTCCTCAAAAAACTCAAAATAGAAATACCATTTGACCCAGGAATTCCACTCCTAGGAATTTACCCTAAGAATGCAGCAGCCCAATTTGAAAAGGACAGATGCACCCCTATGTTTATTGCAGCACTATTTACAATAGCCAAGAAATGGAAGCAACCTAAGTGTCCATCAGTAGATGAATGGATAAAGAAGAGTGGTACATATACACAATGGAATATTATTCAGCCATAAGAAGAAAACAAATCCTACCATTTGCAACAACATGGATGGAGCTAGAGGGTATTATGCTCAGTGAAATAAGCCAAGCCGAAAAAGACAAGTATCAAATGATTTCACTCATATGTGGAGTATAAAACAAAGAAAAAAACTGAAGGAACAAAACAGCAGCAGACTCACAGAACCCAAGAACGGACTAATAGTTACCAAAGGGAAAGGGACTGGGGAAAATGGGTGGGAAGGGAGGGATAAGAGGGAAAAAGGGGCATTACGACTAGCAGATGTAATGTTGGGGGGGCACGGGGAGGGCAGTACAACTCAGAGAAGACAAGTAGTGATTCTATAGCATCTCACTACGCTGATGGACAGTGACTGTAATGGGTTTGGTGGGGGGGACCTGATGAAGGGGTAGTTTAATAATCGTAATATTGCACATGTAATTGTAAATTAATGATAATAAAATAAATTATATTAAAAAAAAAAAAAAATCATCAAAACTAAAACAAACAGATGGAAGAAAATAATGAAGAAAAACCACAACAGAGTATCTAAGCCACAGGCCAATATCAAAGGCATATTTGTGTAGCTTAAGTTTTTGAAGTAGAACGAGTAAATGAGGTAGAGAAGAAAATTAATGGCTGACATTTTGCAAAATTAATGGATGAAACAAACAGATCCTAAAAGCTCCTATTGCTATACTATTTGTTTCAATTGAAAATCAAAGTCCAAAAGTAGTCAATCAGATATATAATTAGAATGAATTGGAAACACAATTTAATTTTATAAAATTTAAGTGATTTACGAGAAGGGTGAAAGTATTAATATCCATGTCATAGAATAATGTGTTATTGTATTAAATGTATTAAATGGCTCTAAATGCTCATTGGGACTAGAACCCCCTCTACGACACAGTGATTGCTAAACAATACCAGATTTCTTGTTATTCTCTCCTCTTTCTTTTGAAATATCTTTTAGTTAGCCATTTCTAAAACATGCATTGAAGAAGATTGACAAATATATTCATAATTGTATTTTCTTTCTGTTTAACTGTGAAATCAGACGTAGACATTATAGTTCCTTCTACATTAAGAAACATAATGTTATTAGATATCACTGTGTGCTACTTTACTTTTCAACAGGTGTTGAATCTTATTCAAGTTAGGAATTTATCTAAACATTTTAAATTTCTGTGGCTATATAATTATACTTCTGCTCTGAAAATAATGATAATAGAAATTTATAAAGCACATAAGCTTACTTTGTATGTAACAGGATGTAAAAAACAGAGTATTGTTCCAAAAATGTTGCAAAACATTTTTTCCTTAGAATAGTTTCGTATTCATTAGAATACAAAGAATGCATTATTGTTGAAAACAAGGACAATATTATACAAATTGACAGCATTACACATTTAAATAAATTATTAAAAGGTAATCTCATCATCATCTAATCTTTACATTATGCTTATTATGTACCAGACACTGTTAAAGATTTATTGTTATTTAATCTTTACAATATCCTTACAATGTTATTTCCTTTATACAGATGCAGAACCAGAATCACAGAAAAAAATTTTTTTAATTGTGTAGCATCACACAAGATATAAGCGTTAGAACTGGCATTTAACTCAATATGAAATGGTGTGCCCTTAATCACTCATCTGAATTGTATTTTCCAATGTGTCTTAGTTCTGACAGCTACAACAGAATACCACAGACTGGGTAGCTTAAACAACAGAAATTTATTTCTCAGTTCTGGAAGCTGGGAAGTCCAAGACCAAGACTCCAGCAGATCCAGTGTCTGGTGAGAGTCTGCTTCATGGTTTGCAGATGGCGATTTCTTCACTGGATCCTCATATGGAGAAGAGCAGAGGAGATAGAGCAAGTGTGCCGTGTCTTTTTATAAGGGCATTGATCTCATTCATGATGACCTCATCACCTCACAAAGGATTTACCTCATAATACCAACACATTGGGTACTAGTATTTCAACACATGAATTTGGGGGACACACAAACATTCAGTCTACAGCAATGTCATTATTCAGATTAATATATTACATTGATCCTTAAGTGAAAAGCAACTTAGAGAGCTTTATTTTTCTAAACTTGGTACAGTTTTGTATATTAAAATACACTTGTTTCATTAATTCATGAATTCCGGATTGGATAAACTAATTGTTTTGTACAAAATTAGTATAGAGGGAAATATTCTTGTATTTTCTGCTAAAACACAGCCTTAACAGAAGCACTTTTTTGGTTCAGTATTATTTTAAGAATGATATTAGATAATAACTAGTAGTAAAAGTCGAATATGTAGAACTTGTTCCTAAAATACTAACAAGATGAATTAATAAAATAGCTTATTACATTTCAGTAGTGATTTAAAATGACAGTATCATTCAAAGCCCTGTCGTCAAGTGAGATTTTTATATTTCTTTTTGTTACATGCCATCTTTCCAATAATGAATTAAAGTATTCTGCCTAGTAAAAACCAAAGTGTCCTGTTTAACTCACTCAAGATATTCAACATCAAATAGTTGCGATGTGAAAAGTACAGGTTTTATGAGCACACCATAGGAACCTAATTCTCTCAAGGTAAATGGTACTAATAAGGGAAATTCTAACAACAAATAAGACTTTTTTAGAAGAAGGCACTTTGTATTAATACATGTAAAATATATAGGTCTCTAAAAGAGATTAAAGGGTATATTTTAGATATTTCCTAAATATTTGATTTAGGAAGTGATCATTCAGAGTGTGGAAATTCTCTCTTAAATATTGCCAGACACAATAAAGATGCTATCACTTCTGTGGTTAGTTATTCCTAAATATCCATGTGTTTATTTATTTGCTTCATCTAATGGAGAAGACAACTATAAAACTCTTGAAGCTCTACCAGTTGGCAATACTGCTATAAATTGTATTTATCTTAAACTGATGGGTTCCAAATACTTCCTTTATGTGACTGAAAATAACCCTACTTAAAAAGAGAAATCTGGGGAAAATATTTTGCAACAGAGGAAACATTAACATTGTTCATGAATATGAATATTTCCAACACACAATTCTTCTAACTGCAATTGTTAATAATTATACTGAGCATTTTTGTAGATAACAGAATTTCCATGTTTGATGTTTGTTGCTCCTATGGATTATAAAGGTATGTGATTTGGTCAAAATTTTATCTCCTAGAATAGAATATGCATCTTCTATACTCTATGACATATCACCAGTGTGTCCTAAAGTTATCCCAAGTTTACCATTTTCATCAATTTTTCTCTCTAAAATATGTTTGTCTTTTTTTATTCAAGTCTCCTGGTACTACTATGTTCCCAACCAGCTAGGTCAAACATCTGGGAGTCAAACTGCATGAATCTCTTTCATCTCATATTCTCCTTAACACCTTAACATTTACCTGGTTTCTTCCTTTTTTCTTCTGAGTGTTTATCCAGTAAATTCTTTTATATACTGCCTTAATTCAGATCCCTGCAAGCTCGTATTTTCTCTTACGCTCTTATCCACTCTTCACATTAAGTCCAGAATTTTTTTTCTAAAATGCTAAACAAATAATATCACACTTCATGAGAAAATTCTCCAAAGATTTCCTGTTGCTTTTAGACAAAAGCAAAAATTCACAAACTTACCTGGAATAAATATTCACAAATACAAAATTCTGGTCTGATTCTCTAGCCTCCTTTACTTTATGTTAAAAATATAATGAACCATATCTAGTCTCCTAGTCTTATCTTTTGACCTGTTTCTTAGGCCAAGAGAAAAAAGCCACATGGATCTGTAAAAGATATCCAGATAGATTTTGGAGATACTTTTCTGGGCTGGTTAGGTCCTTGACACTGAAATCTAATTACAAGGACTGATAATCATTTTGTTCCTGGAAATTTCCTAAATTATAGCTGGATGATGTGTCCTTACAAAAATCTTAAATGTTCTGGTACAACCATTACCACATCAGGGGGCTTAACTGATCCTACCACAAAAGGAACAGGAGAGAACAACTCTAACTACAATTATCATTTTCCAGACAACCTACTGATCAACAGAATCTGAGCAATGGATCGCAAGATTGATATACTGTGGCCTAACGTTATTTGTCATTGCCCAAAATGGGAAAGAATAGAGAAAAGGGAAAAACTATAAGAAAATCAAATGGCCCTGAAAGCAGTTATTAACCAGGCAATGGTATTCCCCACTGAACAAAATCAGTAATAATTAGACAAGGTCGTTTTGTGGCAGTGGTAGAACAAGACCATTCTAAAATAATGCCTGAATATAATACTGAGAAGGATTCTGAAGCTCTGCAACAATAATCAAATAGTCCCCTCTCCTACCTAAAACGAATGACTGCTATTCCTTTAGCCATAACAGCTCTAGGTCCGTATTCTCACTCCCACCCCCTTACATATAAATTATTAAGTGATCCTGTCATTGAATAACCTTCACTTTCTCACTTTCTAAATCCTTGAACACTCTCCCCAAATCACCTAATGAAATACATTCTAATTCTTTCATACCAGAATATTTTATGTTTCCCTTAGGTATGCAATTTCCTTGCTATGGAAAATTAATACTCCCAACTCAGTGTATTCCTGGTTTTCTTTACAAATTGGGTCTCAACAATATTTTAATCCTTTCTCTCCCTTACTATCCATACCTAATTACTCATTGGGTCTTTTAAAATATTCTTCTTAAAAACGTTCAGATATTTCAAATTTTAAAATACCCATTGTAACTACCTGATTTTGTCTATAGCTGTGTCTTTTCTAAATTATTAATCTCTTGTTTCACTAAACTCAGGGCTAGACCCATCCACAATGCAGTAAGAGTATGTGTCTATTCAAGATCCACCTTTTTCTATGTAAATAATGTATCAATAAACATATGGGTGAATATATCTTTTAGAATCAGAGATTTTACTTACATTTGGTAAATTCCTAGAAGCGAAGTTACTGGGTCTGGGTCACATGGTATTTCTATTTTTAGTTTTTTACGTAATCTCCATACTGCTTTCCACAGTGGCTGCACTGATTTTCATTCCCACCAACAGTGTTGGAGGGTTCCCTTTTCTCTGTATCCTCGCTGACACTTGTTATTTCTTGTCTTTTGGATAGTGGCCATTCTGAATGCTGGGAGGTGATATCTCATTGTGGTTTTGATTTGCATTTCCCTGATGATTAGCAAGGGGGAGCATCTTTTCAAGTACCTATTGGCCATCTGTATGTCTTCTTTGAAAAAAGTCTATTTAGGTCCTCTGCCCATTATTATTTTTTTCATTCTTCATTGCTTTTATTGAGGTAAAATTTACATACTTTGAAGGGCACAAATCTTATACATATGCACCCGCACATTTCACTGTACTATATGCAATAGTCAAGATATGGAAGCAACCTAAGTGTCCACCTACCGAAAAATGGTACATTACACAATGAAATATTATTCAGCCATTTAAAAAAAGAGATCCTGCCATTTGCAACAACATGGATGAATCTAGAGGGTATTATGCTCTGCCCATTTTTTAACTGGGTCATTTTTTTTTAGTGTTGTATCATATGTTCTTTATATATTTTGGATATTAACCCTTTATAGAATAAATTGTTTATGAATATATTCTCCCATATTGTAGGTTGCCTTTTTGTTTTGCTTATGTTGTCCTTTGTTGTACAGAAGCTTTTTACTTTGATATAATCCCACTTACCCACTTTTTGTTTCCCTTGCCCAAGGAGATGTGTCCAGGACAAAACTGCTCATACTTACGTTTAAGAGATTTTTGCCAATGTTTTCTAATAAGAGTTTTAAGGTTTTATGTCTTACATTTAAGTCTTTAATACATTTTGAGTTTACTTTTGTTTAGGAAGTAAGACAGTAGTCTTTTCCCCATTGTATATTCATGGCTCCTTTATTGTATTAATTGATCATATATGTAGGGGTTTATATCTGGGCTATGCTTCTGCTGGTTTGTTTCTTTAGGGAAGTGGTGCGGGAAGCCAACTTTTGGGAACCTAAAGGAGAGGGGTACGCAACGAAGTGGGGCGAACGTAGGAACGTGATCCGGGCTTAGGACTCCCACGCCGGGATCGCGCGCAGTGGGACGGCCGGACGGGGCCAGTCTGGGGCCTGGCGGCGGCGCAGGCGCGGCGGCCTAGGGTGCCCGGGCGCAGTTCCCCGTCCGGCCTTGCGGGGGCGCCGGGGCGGCCGATCAGGTGACCGAGCGCTTGTCCGGGGCTGCGGGAAGCGGCCTCGTTCTCAGCCGCCGGAGACGCCGCCGCCGCCACACCGAAGGGGCTCGGGAAGGCGGCTTGGTGGGGGCTGGGGCTGAGAGCGCCGGGGATGGGGACAGAAGCGCGGCGGGAGGAAGGCAGGAGGCTGCGGGGCCGCGGGCTGCTGCTGGGAAAGGGACCCCAAGGTGTCCGCCGCGGCTCGTCGGTCACCCGCGCGGACTGGGGCGCCAGGGCCATGGGCGCGCTCCCCTGAGGCGGAGGTCGCGGGCAGACCACCACCAACCTCCACCACCATCACCATGTCGCGCTGGGTGCTGCAGCCCAGTCAGCAGAAGCTGGCGGAGAAGCTCACCACCGTCAATGACCGGGGCGTCGGCATGCTCACCCGCCTGTACAACATCAAGAAGGTGCAAAAGGGACGGGGGCGGCCGGCGGGCTGAGGAAGGTTGGGGGCCGGGGGAGAACCGGGGATGGGGCCGGCGGGCGGTGCCCAGGGCCGAAATCACGGCGTCGCCGCGTCGGGCCCTGCTCGGGGTCACCGGGGTGCGCCGCGGCCTAATGCGGAGTCCCGGGCGCCTTCCCCGGCGGCTCGCGGGCGGGCCGCAGGCAGAGAGAAGCCGTTTCCGGGCTTTCCGCGGCGCGGTCCGGCCCGGCTCCCCGCCGGGCGAGAGGCGCCGCCGCCACCGCTCTCCGGATCCTGGCCCTGGGACGGCGTCCGCAGGAAAGGCGGGTGGTGGGTGGGCGAGGTCTGAGGGGCGATAGGAAAACTTGGGTGATCCGCAACTGCGGTTGAATGGGAGGAATCTGGCGGAAACGAAGGTGTAAAAGTGATTTATTTCAACTGATAGAAACACCAATTTGTAAAGGAGAAGGCTGTCCTACCTTAATAGTGATAAATTTTATACAAGGATAGCTATGCTGCAGCTGCTCACGTGGATGCAAGGATTTGACTCTTAAACTCGGTGCGCTCTGGAGAGTAACTGCAGCATCCCTGCTCAGTTTGTTACATTTGACGTGGCAGGAGTTTGCTGTCATAGAGAAGCCCTTTGCATTTAGGGAAGAGCCTTGGTTGTAAATTTACGTAGGTTATAAGTAATTTAATTTTAGACAGTATTGCTTACAGATTGTATTGACCTGAACTTTTCTTGTGAGATTATGCTCCTTAACAGACTTGGAAATTGGTTCCTCTGTGAACTTTGTCCAAAAGATGAGCAAGTCAAACATTACTAAAAGTTACTAGACCTGTGGTATTGTGGTTAAAGGAAATGGTTATGCTGGTTTCCAAAAGAGGAAGTGAGAGTAACATCCAAAGTGATTTGGGTATTTGGGCAAAATATTTTTTTGTAAGCATTCATTCAATTTCTTTATGGTAGAAATACAATGAAACTTTACATATTTTAACTTAGTAAATTATGTAAGATTAAATGTTAAGTGTTTGGACTCATGATTCCACTTCACTGCCTTTTCGAAAGGATATTTTTTTTACTTCCTGTTTTGAGACACTTTAGGCTCTCGTATTACTGAACTAGTAAAATTTCAAGAATGATCATTATTTCCAAATGTCAAATATTTTGAGTTACGGAAATGTTATATTTCAGCACTGAACACAAATTTATAGTTTGTTGAGAAATATTTTGTCAACCTTGCTTGATTTTGTGAGTTACTCTGGGCAGGGACAAGTTACTCATTTTTAAATTACTACATCTGGTCCATGAGGCCTTCAGTTAGGCCTTGTTGAAATAGATGAATGTAATATGTATATTATGTTTACATATATATGTATATTTAACATATGGGTGTGTGTATAATCTTGCTCCAGTTTTTTTTTTTTTTTTTTTTTGATGTAAACACAAAGTTTTATTTCTTGCTCTTGCTACATGTCCCTCTCATTGTCTTTCCTGTTGTCACTATCTACCATCTGGGACCCAGGTTGATGGGGCAGCCAGTCTAGAACTTGACTAAAACACGGCCAGTCGCCATGGAAGGGGAAAGAGAACGTGGCATGAGTACACACTTACACATTGCACCAGAAGCAATCACATCACTCCATTGGCTCCAGCAACTTGTGTGCCTTGCCTGACTCTAAAGGGGTCGGGCAAAGCAGTGCTCTGATGCAGATTGAAAATACACAGTGGCACCCCCCTTCAGTCCTTTTTCCACACAGTGGCAGGAGGGATTCTGTCAGCAGAGGGCAGGCAGCATCCCTCCTCTGATCTGAACTGTCCTATGTCTCCTGCCTCCCTCAGGGTAAATACCACAGTCCTCACCAGGATCTATGAAATCAGACACGATCTGCTTCCTGGAGGTCAGGGACCTCCCTGACTTAACATCATCCTCTGTCCTCTTTGCCCACTTCACTCTGCTCTAATCTTGCTCCAGTTTTAATAATAGCTTTTGGTTTGCTTTCCTTGTGTAAGTTTGCATACAAATGCATCAGATTTTGAATCTTTCAGCCTATCTGTGTAAGACTGTTGTCTATAAGACTGGCATGGCTTCCTGACTGGTTAGGGATTGAAACATTTGTTCAAATAACTTGCCAAAAAAGTGAGTAAGATCTGTTCATCATATGTGTATAAGGTTCATACTCTCTGCATTTTGATGACAGTATAAACCACATGATCTTTTCAATCTCAATTTCTTATAGTTCTCAAAGAAACACTTCCACTGACTGCATCATACATGTCTGCCAATTATCACATTTTTATTAATACATGTATGCATTAGATTATCCATCAGATCTTATTACTCTGTTTTGATTGGACATGGAAATATTTTAGTGAGCATACATGATGAAAAATACATCAGTGACCTAAGTAAAATAAGTTACTATAATCAAGAATAATATGCTTTAATATTTGGAAAATGTAACATGGTTGCTGAAAAATGTTTTGCTTTTTTAAAGAAACTCAAAAGTTGAAAATTTTTTTATAACTTAATATGTACAGCTCATGGAAATTTTAAGGCCCCTGTAGTCTAATCAGGTGTGTAAGAACACACAAAGGAGGATTTTAGGGGAAAAAGCTGAAGGTGGTAGTAGGTAGTCTTACATTTTAATTATTTGTTTTTTAATTCCTTAACATTTTTATTTTTTATTTTTTGTTAAAACTGTCCTCCTTTACCAGACCTAATAATGATATTCATGT
>JAVSCE010018564.1:0-75327 GCA_032199065.1 Smutsia gigantea | reverse complement strand
GATTTCTGTTTTTCCCTCCTTGCATGCCCTACCGCACCCCAGTCTTTTCTCCCAAGTAGGCCGCAGTTGTGCTTTGTATGAGAATAGCACCCTGGACACTAGAAGAACTGTCACTTAGAGTGTGTGAGAATTTTCTGGTGAAATCCAGGCCCTTTCTGCTACCAAACTTTACCCTTGGCCCTGAGGCTGGTTGGCCCTCTCCCCCTTGGTCTCCTTTGTCATATGAAGATAACAGTCATATTTGTGAGATTCCTTCCATTGTTAAAAAAGTGATGGAATCAGATCTGTCTGAATCCAAGGCCCATCCTCTTACCTTTACCTCAGTGGTTTTCAAACTTAAGCCTGGATCAGAATCACTTAGAGGTTGGGTTGCCAGATTTAGAAAAAAACAATAAACAAGAAACCAAGATCCTCAGTTAAATTTGAATATGAATATAAGAATGTTCCAAATATTGCAAATATATATATATTTATATGTACTAAAAAATTATTCGTTGTTATCTGAAATTCATATTTGGACCATCCTGTTTAATCTGTCAGCTGTGCCTTGAGGGCTTATCAGAATGCAGATTTCTGGGCCCCACCCCCAGAGATTCTGATTCAGCAGGTCTGGATGGGGCCTGAGAATTTGCGTATGCTGGTCTAGGGTGAGATACACGGTATATAGGTTAAATGGTGAAAGGTAAGAGTGTAGCCTCTGTGAAGTCTTCCCCTTTGATCCTTTTCACATCTTACCAAGCAGAAGGGAAGAAAATTGCTAAAACTTAAAGCAGTGTTCCACTTTTTAAAAAAGTACTGAACCACCTGATCAGATGTCCATGTGTGAGAGTATATGAATTTTTCTTGATAACAATAGCCTGCTAGCTATTCAAAACTTTGAATTTTGAGCAATAATACAAAAGCAGTCTAAAAAGTTTAGGGAACTTTATTCCTACCATTTACCAAAGCTTAGTGTTAGTCATTGCCCAATTTTGATTAAGTCAATGAGCATGCCTCATTTTGTAATCTGATTAAGAACTATGAGGTTATCACAATTCTTTCTCTTTAAAACTCTTCTTTAGTCACTGTTTTTAATTATTACAAAGGTAATATATGCTCATTAAATTTTAAATAATTTAGAAAGTTGAAACTTTGAAAGAAAAATTCTCTTTAATCCAAGTTCTAAGACAGAAACTCTTAACTATTTGCTGTACATTTATAGAGGCCCTTTGCATAGTGCTAATATGTACAGTTTTATTTATTTATTTTAACAGAAATTGAATCATTATGAACTCACAGATTTGAACATATTTGGTATTTCAAACTCATCTTGTACATTTCCTGCCCCAGATCTGGAATCAGCCATTCTCCAAAAAGCCCTGGTTTCTTTGTAGTGGGAAATGATATTTCAAGGCCACAACCTGGATGCTAGCTATGCTCATAGCTACGGTCACTGTTTCTAAGCCTTTTTAAGAAAAAATGCCTCATGAGTTCACACTGATACTTTAATTCAAATTCAAGCCTGCAGGGTTTTCCTTAACTCCTATCTTGTATCTCAATCGTCTTTCTTTCATACTTAAAAATCTTGGCTCCCAAATATAGGGGATAATAGAATATCACATAATTACTCATTTGCTTTATCCCATTGACATACACAAATCTTTCAGAATAGCAATATTAATACTGCCACCACCAATATGATTACAAGGGCAATTAAAAATGTTTTCTGTATGCCCTCTCTCCATTTTCCCCCTTTTGTAGCTATGATGTACTATACTCTGTTACTTAGAACCTTCATTCAGTCTTAGTTCTACAAGTGTTTGTGTGTGATAATTACAAAGGTAATATATGCTCATTAAATTTTAAACAATTTAGAAAGTTGCAACTTTGAAAGAAAAATTCTCTTTAATGTCAATGTCTTTCTAGTTATTTTGGTTTTCTGAAGTTTATTCTCTAGTAGAGTCTTCAGGAAAGGTTCCTGAATGCTTGCATGTTGATAATAATTTGTAACCTCCATTCTAGAAAGTCTATTAGTTTGCTAGTGCTGCCATAACAAAATATCACAGACTGGGTGACTTAAACAACAGAAATTAATTTCCTTATAGTTCTGGAGGCTGGAAGTCTAAAATCAAGGTGTTAGCAGGTTTGATTCCTTCTGAGGCCTTCTTTCCTTGGCTAGTAGATGGCCACCTTCACATTGTCTTTTCTCTGTGTGTGCACATCCCTGGTTTCACTCTGTGTGTCCAAATTTCTCTAACACCTGCCAGATTCCATAAGGACCCACACAATTGGCTTCATTTTAACTTCATTATTTTTTAAAGGCCCTACTTCCAAATATGGTCATATTCTGATGTACTGCAAGTTAGGACTTCCACATATGAATTCTGGTGGGGGCCACAACTCTGCCCATACCAGTCAGTTTGGCTGGATGTAAAATATTAGGTTCACATTTCCTTTCCTTGTATATTTTGAATATGTAACTTTATTTTCTTCTGGCATAAACTGTTGGTATCAATATATCTGATGACTGGCTCATTTTTTCCCCTTGTTCTTTTTGCCTGAATATGTAAGATTTTCTTCTTTAAATTCCAATAATTTTACATGGATATAGTCATTTTGAATCAATTTTCTCAGTTACACAAATGGCCTTCTTACATGTTGTTTCAAGTCTTTATTAAAAGTTATTTCAGGAAAACTTTCTTACACTCTTTGTTATTCATTCTATTCCCTTGCTTTGGTTTCTTCTATGTAGGATTTTCTTTATTTTCTAAATTTATTACTTTTTATCAAATCCTTATCTCTATTTTTCTTTTCAGTTAAAAAAAATTCTTTTTCATTTTCTGTTTCTCATAAGACATTTTGTGTTGAGTTTATTTGCTCTGTGCTCCTAGTTTAGTATTCATTCCTGGCTTTTTCCTTTATTTCCAAATCCTTTCCTTTGTTCTATTACCTAACTTTTGAGTTTTTCTAACTCTGATTTATGTTGTTTCTTCATATCTTGCATCTTTCCTTCTTGTATTTTTACTTGTTTTAAAATAGTAGGTTATAGTTTTAATGTTTTGTCATGTTATATTACTACCATGCTTTCATTATCAAGGGATGTTGTTTTCCTTATTCTCCTTTTATACATTATAATAAATGTAACCTTGATCTTTCTCTGTTTGCTCATTTTTATGTGAAAAAAATTTTTTTTTTTAATTTTAGGAGGCTGGATTTAGAGCAGATTTTCTAATTTCATGGCTTTTGAGCGCCCTCTTCTGTTGTTCTTGTGTAGTATTTTTAAAAAAGTAATATCCTGGTACTGCTCCCCTTCCCTACTTTCATCTGGACCTTCTCTTATTACACTGCCTTCTTTGGATTCTATTCCCAGCAATTTCTCTTTAATGTGGAGTTTTTACCTGGAATAGAGCTTTCACTCGCTAGTTTTGACAGTTCCTGGGGCTCACACAGCTCCAGGCCCAGATTCTTCCAGTCTCTATAGGTCTTACCACTGCCCTGCTATTGGAATATGAAGAACTTCTCTCAGTTTCAGCTGATGTCCTCAAACTGGCTCTCTGAGATTTCCAGTGAATAACTTTGGCTATTTGGGAATTCCCTGGTCTGTCAGATACCCATTGCTTCCCTCTGCTTCTTTTAGTACAATTACTGATATCACACATGCCTTGTAACTATTAGGAATTTGTCCCTCTCCTCATTTTGGGGGGCTCATGAGGATATCTTGTTACCTAGTTTTGTTGCAGATATTGTCCATGGGTTTTTGGTTTTGCAATCCTATTTTCTGTGTTTTTATAGAAGGACTTAGGGGTATTTAAAAACTATGTTACTTCACCAACTTCCAAGAATCATCCTACCCACTCAGGTTCTTTTCTCTTTTATTGAAGTATAATTGATATTATATTGGCTTCATGTATATAACACAGTGATTCCACAGTTACCTACATTATTAAATGCTCACCCCAATAAGTACTTACTATTTGTCAACATAGAATGATGTTACAAAACTATTGACTATATTCCTTATGCTGTACTTTCATCCCCATGATGAATTTATATTGTAATTGGTATTTTCTGCCTCTTTATCCCCTTCACCTATTTCATCTCCCTGCCCCTTCTGTCCATTAAGTTTTAATTGTAATTGTTATATTTCTCCTTTTTACAAGTTTTTAAAACAGTTTTTAATCAACTTTTGGAGTATTATTTACATATAATAAAATGTACCTATTTTACATGTACAGTTTGATGAGTTTTAACCAATGAATACACCTGTGTAACCACCACCATCATCAAGAGAGGACATTTCTATCATCCCAGAAAATTCCCTTCCCAATCAATCCTCTCCACCCATGGCACCAGGCAACCATTCACCTGCTCCCTGTTCCTATAGATTTGCCTGTTCTAGAATGTCATATAAATGGAATCGAACAGTGTGTACTTTGTGTGTCTGGGTTCTTTTGCTCAGTATGATGTTTCTGAGATTCATTCATGTTATTGCCTTTAATGATAGTTTGTTCCTATGTAATGCTGAGTATATTCCTTTGTAGTGATATGCCACCATTTATTCATTTATTCTCCTGTTGATGGACATTTGGGTCATTTTTAATGTTTGACTACCATGAATAAAGCTGCTACAAATATTCTCATACATGTCTTTTGATGAATATATGCACTAATTTCCATTGAATGTTTACCTAGGAGTGGAATTGCTGAGTCATAGAGTAGATCCATGTTAAGCTTTATTAGATAATGCCAAATAGTTTTCCAAAGTGGTTCTACCAATTTACACTGCCATTAGTAATTATCAGTTCAGATTGGTCCACATTGTCAAAAACTGGTATTTTCAATATTTAAAAAATAACCTTTCTGGTGAGAGAGAAGTGTGTTTTACCAATTTTTGACAGTAAGCTGCTTGTTTTCCTTAGAAAATTATTAGTGGGAAATTTTTGAGACCTTGGATTAAAGGACATTCTTTCAGAAATTTTTTGTGTTTGCTTCTGCTAGGTACTTATGGGCAATGGCCTGGGACTGTGTAAACTAAATCAAGTATTTTTTGGACCACCAGATAGTATGTATTTGAGCTGTAAACTTGAGCAAGGACTAGCTTATTGTTCAATTACTTAGGGACATGATTCTCTTTCTACTTTGTTCAGAACAAAGGCAAACTTTCCTTCAGTCCCCTGTGTTTACTGTGGTTACTTTCTAGCTTGCCCTTAGCTGTAGTCCTTTTACGATCCAGCTAAAACCTAGGAACACTGAGAGAGGTCCTTTTTTCAGATTCGCCACCTATGATGAACCTGAGAGTCCATGAATATTTTGACTGCAGGTCACCAGGTTTTGTAAATGTTCCACAGCAAAAGCAGCTTCAGTCTACCGCATGTCTTTATGGGTTCCCTTTTATTTTATTTTATTTTATGTTCACACTGATTCCATCTGTTTCTTTTAACATTTTTTTTTTGGTATCATTAATCTGCAGTTACATGTGCAACCTTATGGTTACTAAACTCCCCACTTCATCAGGTCCCCCCCACTTACCCCACTACAGTTACTGTCCATCAGCGTAGGGAGATAATATAGAATTACTACTTGTCTTCTCTGAGTTGTACAGCCCTCCCCGTGCCCCCCCAACATTACGTCTGCTAATCGTAATGCCCGTTTTTCTACCTTGTCCCTCCCTTCACACCCATCCTTCCCAGTCCCTTTCCCTTTGGTAACTGTTAGTCCATTCTTGGGTTCTGTGAGTCTGCTGCTGTTTTTTTTTCCCCCAGTTTTTTTCTTTGCTCTTATGCTCCACACATGAGTGAAATCACTTGATACTTGTCTTTTTTGGCTTGGTTTATTTCACTGAGCATAATACCCTCTAGCTCCATCCATGTTCTTGCAAATGGTAGGAATTGTTTTCTTCTTATGGCTGAATAATATTCCATTGTGTATATGTACCACATCTTCTTTATCCATTCATCAACTGATGGACACTTAGGTTGCTTCCATTTCTTGGCTATTGTAAATAGTGCTGCGATAAACATAGGGGTGCATCTGTCTTTTTCAAACTGGGCTGCTGCATTCTTAGGGTAAATTCCTAGGAGTGGAATTCCTGGGTCAAATGGTATTTCTGTTTTGAGTTTTTTGAGGAACCTCCATACTGCTTTCCACAATGGTTGAACTAATTTGCATTCCCACCAGCAGTGTAGGAGGGTTCCCTTTTCTCCACATCCTCGCCAACATTTGTTGTTGTTTGTGTTTTGGATGTTGGCCATCCTCACTGGTGTGAGGTGATATCTCATTGTGGTTTTAATTTGCATTTCTCTGATGATTAGCAATGTGGAGCATCTTTTCATGTGCCTGTTGGCCATCTGAATTTCTTCTTTGGAGAAGTGTCTATTCAGATCCTCTGCCGATTTCTTCATTGGATTATTTACTTTTTATTTGTTGAGGTGCATGAGTTCTTTGTATATTTTGGATGTCAACCCCTTATCTGACATGTCATTGATGAATATATTCTCCCAAACTGTAGGATGTCTTTTTTGTTCTACTGATGGTGTCCTTTGCTGTGCAGAAGCTTTTCAGCTTGATATAGTCCCACTTGATCATTTTTGCTTTTCTTTCCCTTGCCCGGGGAGATACGTTCATGAAGAAGTCACTCATGTTTATGTCCAAGAGATTTTTGCCTATGTTTTTTTCTAAGAGTTTATGCTTTCATGTATTACATTCAGGTCTTTGATCCACCTTGAGTTTACCTTTGTGTATGGGGCTAGGCAGTAGTCCAGTTTCATTCTCTTACATGTAGCTGTCCAGTTTTTCCAACAGCAGCTGCTGAAGAGGCTGTCATCTCCCCATTGTATATCCAAGGCTCCTTTATCATATATTAATTGGCCGTATATGTTTGGGTTAATGTCTGGATTTTCTATTCTGTTCCACTGGTCTGTGGGTCTGTTCTTGTACCAATACCATATTGTCTTAATTACTGTGGCTTTGTAGTAGACCTTGAAGTCAGGGAGTGTAATTCCCCATTTTATTCCTCCTTCTCAAGATTGTTTTGGGGTCTTTTGTGGTTCCATATGAATTTTAGAAGTATTTGTTCCAGTTCATTGAAGAATGCTATTGGTATTTTGATAGGGATTGCATTGAATCTGTAGATTGCTTTATGTAGTATAGCCATTTTGACAATATTTATTCTTCCCAGCCAAGAGCAGGGAATGAATTTCCATTTGGTAGTGTTCTCTTTAATTTCTTTTAGGAGTGTCTTGTAGTTTTCAGGGTATAGGTCTTTCACTTCCTTCGTTAGGTTTATTCCTAGGTATTTTATTCTTTTTGATGCAGTTGTGAATGGAATTGTTTTCCTGATTTCTCTTTCTCTTAGCTCATTGTTAGTGTATAGGAAAGCAACAGATTTCTGTGTGTTAATTTTGTATCCTGCAACTTTGCTGAATTCAGATATCAGTTCTAGTAGTTTTGGAGTGCAGTCTTCAGGGTGTTTTACGTACAATATCATGTCATCTGCAAACAGTGACAATTTGACTTCGTCTTTACCAATCTGGATGCCTGGTATTTCATTGTTTTGTCTGATTGCTGTGGCTGGGACCTCCAGTACTGTGTTGAATAACAGTGGAGAGAGTGTGCATCCCTGTCTTGTTCCCGATCTTAGATCAAAAGCTTTCAGCTTCTCGCTGTTAAGTATGATGATAGCTGTGGGTTTGTCATATATGGCCTTTATGATGTTGAGGTCCTTGCCCTCTATACCCATTTTGTTGAGAGTTTTTATCATGAATGGATGTTGAATTTTGTCAAATGCTTTTTCAGCATCTGTGGAGATGATCATGTGGTTTTTGTCCTTCCTTTTGTTGATGTGGTGGATGATGTTGATGGATTTTCTAATGTTGTACCATCCTTGCATCCCTGAGAAGAATCCCACTTGATCATGGTGTATGATCCTCTAAATGAATTTTAGAATTTGTTTTGCTAATATTTTGTTGTGTATTTTAGCAACTATGATCATCAGGGATATTGCTCTGTAATTTAATTTTTTTGTGGGTCTTTGCCTGGTTTTGGTACTAGAGTGATGCTGGCTTCATAGAATGAGTTTGAAAGTATTCCTTCCTCTTCTATTTTTTGGAAAAATTTAAGGAGAATGGGTCGTATGTCTTCTCTAAATGTCTGACAAAATTCAGCGGTGAGTCCATGTCGACCAGGGGTTTTGTTCTTTGGTCTTTTTTTGATTGCTGATTCAATTTCGATGCTGGTGATTGGTCTGTTTAGGTTTTCTATTTCCTCCTTGGTCAGTCTTGGAAGGTTGTATTTTTCTAAGAAGTTGTCCATTTCTTCTAGGTTTTCCTGCTTGTTAGCATATAGATTTTTACAGTAGTCTCTTATAATTCTTTGTATTTCTGTGGGGTCTGTAGTGATTTTTTTCTTTCTCATTTCTGATTGTGTTTATGTGTGTAGATTCTCTTTTTCTCTTAATAAATCTGGCTAGGGGTTTATGTATTTTGTGTATTTTTTCGAAGAACCAGCTCTTGGTTTCATTGATATTTTCTGTTGTTTCATTCGTCTCAATTTTATTTATTTCTTCTCTGATTTTTATTATGTCCCTCCTTCTGGTGACTTTGGGCCTCATTTGTTCTTCTTTTCCAATTTCAATCTTTATGTCTTTAGACTATTCATTTGGGATTTTTCTTCCTTCTTTAAATAGGCCTGGATTGCAATATACTTTCCTCTTAGAACTGCCTTTGCCGAGTCCCTCAGAAGCTGCGACTTTGTGTTATTGTTGTCATTAGTTCATATATTGTTTGATCTCTGTTTTAATTTGGTCATTTATCCATTGATTATTTAGGAGCATGTTCTTAAGTCTCCATGTATTTGTGACCCTTTTTGTTTTCTTTCTAAAATTTATTTCTAGCTTTATACCTTTGTGATCTGAGAAGTTGGTTGGTATAATTTCAATATTTTTTAATTTACTGAGGTTCTTTTTGTGGCCTAGTATGTGGTCTGTTCTGGAAAATGTTCCATGTGCACTTGAGAAGAGTGTGTATCCTGCTGCTTTTGGATGTAGAGTTCTGTAGATGTCTGTTAGGTCCATCTGTTCTAGTGTGTTGTTCAGTGCCTCTGTGTCTTTACTTATTTTCTGTCTGGTTGATCTCTCCTTTGGAGTGAGTGGTGTGTTGAAGTCTCCTAAAATAAATGTGTTGCTTTCTATTTCCTCCTTTAATTTTGTTAGTGTTTGTTTCACATATGTTGGCACTCCTGTGTTGGGTGCATATATATTTTAAATGGTTATATCCTCTTGTTGGACTGATCCCTTTATCATTATGTAATGTCCTTCTTTATCTCTTGCTACTTTCTTTTTTTTGAAGTCTATTTTGTCTGAAAAAGTACTCCAACACCTGCTTTTTTCTCCTTGTTGTTTGCATGAAATATCTTTTTCCATCCCTTCACTTTTAGTCTGTGTATATCTTTGGGTTTGATGTGAGTCTCTTGTAAGCAGCATATAGATGGGTCTTGCTTTTTTATCCATTCTGTTACCCTGGTCTTGTGATTGGTGAATTCATTCCATTTACATTTAGGGTGATTATTGATAGATATGTACTTATTGCCATTGCTGGCTTTAGATTTGTGGTTACCAAAGGTTCAAGGGTAGCTTCTTTAGTATCTAACAGTTGAACTTAACTTTCTTGTTAAGTCATTATACACACAGTGTGGTGATTCTTTATTTCTCTCCCTTCCCTTCTTATTCTTCCTTTTCCATTCTTTATATACTAGGTGTTTTATTCTGTACTGTTTTACGTTTCCTTTGACTTTTTTGTGGATAGTTGATTTTACTTTTTGCCTTTAGTTATTATTTGGATGGTATGCTTTCTTTGTTATGGTTTTATTTTCTCTGGTGACATCTTTTTAGCCTTAGGAGTGCTTCCATCTAGAGCAGTCCCCTTAAGATATCCTGTAGAGGTGGTTTATGGGAGGCAAACTCCCTCAGCTTCTGCTTGTCTGGGAATTGTTTAATCCCTCCCTCAAATTTAAATTATAATCGTGCTGGATACAATATTGTTGGTTCAAGGCCCTTCTGTTTCATTACATTAAATATGTCATGCCATTCTCTTCTTGCCTGTAAGGTTTCTGTTGAGAAATCTGATGATAGTCTGATGGGTTTTCCTTTGTAGGTGATCTTTTTTCTCTCTCTGGCTGCCTTTAATACTCAGTCCTTGTTTTTGATCTCTGCCCTTTTAATTATTATGTGTCTTTGTGTTGTCCTCCTTGGTTCCCTTCTTTTGGGAGATCTATGGGCTTCCATGGTCTGAGAAACTATTTCCTTCCCCAGCGTGGGGAAGTTTTCAGCAATTATTTCTTCAAAGACACTTTCTATCCCTTTTTCTCTCTTCTTCTTCTGGTACTCCTATAATGCGAATATTGTTCCATTTGGATTGGTCACACAGTTCTCTTAATATTCTTTCATTCCCAGAGATCCTTTTATCTCTCTCTGCCTCAGCTTCTCTGTATTCCTGTTCTCTGATTTCTATTCCATTAACAGTCTCTTACATTTCATCCAGTCTGCTCCTAAGCCCGTTGATCGCTTGTCTGATTCCTGCATTGTCTTTCCTCATTTCCTCCCTTAGCTCTTGTATATTTCTCTGTAGATCCATCAGCATGGTTATGACTTTTATTCTGAATTCTTTTTCAGGAAGATTGTATAAGTCTACCCCATCATGCCCCTTCTCTGGGGTTGTCTGGGTAATCTTTGTCTATACCATATTCCTCTGTCTTTTCATGGCGATAGAAATGGTCCCTGGTAGGAGTCACATGTGTCAGCTGGGAGAACAAAATCTCTCCCTGCTTGTTGTTCTCCTTGCCTTTCTCAGGGACCTGAGCTGTTTTCCAGCACACTGGGAGGCAGTGTATGGGATAATTTCCTAAGCTACCTGTGTGCGGGCTACCTCAGCTTAGCCTATAGTATTGCGGGGGTTTGCAGTCTCATTGGGTGCATTCTGGTCCTCTCGGTGCCTTCCAAACCTGATTCTGAGGCTCTTCCAGCTTAGCTGTGCACCAAATGGAAGGTGATTCTGTGAGGGTGCTGTGGGCGAGGTCGCTCCTCCACTTTTCCCCAGCAGCAGCGGCTCCGGACACTTTGCGGCTCTCGCTGGATGGGGGGGAACGAATGGCAGGCTGCTGATCTCTGCGGGAAGCCTCAGCATGGCTGCTTTGCATGGCCCCCTGCCAGGTTGTCCAAAATTCCCCAAGTCTCCCAGCCCTCTGGGCCGTGCGAGTGCGCTGGGACGATTTTGTTTTGCTGTTGGGCCCTTGTCTCTTTAAGACTTAAAAAAAAAAAAAACGCCTGCTTTTCTTTTGTCCCAGGGAGCCGGCTGAGGGGACCTGCTTGCAGTCTCCGTCTCAGATCCTATCCTTCTGTTTCTCTAATCTCCGATACACCATGCGATGTGTGTCAGTGCTCCCGGCGTAGATCACCAGGGCTGGTTATTTGGCGGGCCTGTGCTTCCAGTCTCTCCCCACTCTCATTCTTTTCCTCCTGCCTGTGGGCTGGGGTGGGGGAGTGCTCAGGTCCCACCAGGTTGCAGCTTTGTATCTTACCCGCATTGTGAGATGCTGAGTTCTCTTGGCTGTTGTACTGTGTCTTCTGGTCTCTCTTTTAGGAATAGTTGGATTTGTTCTATTTTCACAAATATATATGGTTTTGGGAGGAGATTTCCGCCGCCCTGTTCACGCCGCCATCTTCCCAGAAGTCGTGTTACTCTGCTGCTATTTTTTTCCATCAGTTTTTGCTTTGTTCTTATGCTCCTCAGATGAATGAAATTATTTGATACCTGTCTTTTTCCACCTGGCTTATTTTACTGGGCATAATATCCTTCAGCTCCATCCATGCTGTTGCAAATGGCAGGATTTGTTTCCTTCTTATGGCTGAATAGTATTCCATTGTGTATATGTACCGTCTCTTCTTTATCCATTCATCTACTGATGGACACTTACGTTGCTTCCATATCTTGGCTATTGTAAAAAGTGCTACAATAAACATAGAGGTTCATATGTCTTTTTGAATCTGAGAAGTTGTATTCTTTGGTTAAATTCCAAGGAGTGGGATTCTTGGGTCAAATGGTATTTCTATTTTTAGTTTTTTGAGGAACCTCCATATTGCTTTCCACAATGCTTGAACTAGCTTACATTCCCACCAGCAGTGTAGGAGGGTTTCCCTTTCTGCGCATTCTCGCCTAACATTTGTTGTTCTTAGTCTTTTGGATGTTGGCCATCCTTACTGGTGTGAGGTGATATCACATTGTGGTTTTAATTTGCATTTCCCTGATCATTAGTGATGTGGAGCACCTTTTTGTGTGTCTGTTGGCCATCTGAATTTCTTCTTTAGAGAAGTGTCTGTTCATATCCTGTGCCCATTTTTTAATCAGGTTATTTGCATTTTGGGTGTAGAGGCATGTAAGTTCTTTATATATTTTGGATGTTAACCCCTTTTGGATATGTCACTTACAAATATATTCTCCCATACTGTAGGATGCCTTCTTGTTCTGTTGATGGTGTCCTTTGCCATACAGAAACGTTTTAGTTTGACGTAGTCCCATGAGTTCATTTTTGCTTTTGTTTCCCTTACTCGAGGAGATGCGTTCAGGACGAGGTCTCTCATGCTTATATTCAGGAGATTTTTGCCTATGTTGTCTTCTAAGAGTTTTATCGTTTCATGACTTACATTCAGGTCCTTGATCCATTTCGAGTTTACTTTTGTGTATGGGGTTAAACAATAATCCAGTTTTATTCTCTTGAATGTAACTTTCCAGTTTTGCCAACAGCAGCTGTTGAAAAGGCTGTCATTTCCCCATTGTATGTCCATGGCTCCTTTATCATATATTAATTGACCATATATGGTTCAGTTTATGTCAGGACTCTCTAGTCTGTTCCATTGATTCATGGGTCTGTTCTTTTGCCAGTAGCGAATTGTCTTGAGTACTGTGGCTTTGTAGTAAAGCTTGAAGTTAGGGAGCATAATCACCCCAGCTTTATTCTTCCTTCTTAGGATTGTTTTGGCTATTCTGGGTCTTTTGTGGTTCCACCTGCATTTTAGAATGATTTTCTCTAGTTCGTTGAAAAATGCTGTTGGTATTTTGATAGGAATTGCATTGAATCTGTAGGTTGCTTTAGGCAGGATGGCCATTTTTGGCTATATTAATTCTTCCTATCCATGAGCACAGGATGTGTTTCCATTTACTGGTATCTTCCTTAATTTCTCTCATGAGTGTTTTGTAGTTTTCAGAGTATAGTTCTTTCACTTCCTTGGTTTGGTTTACTCCTAGGTATTTTATTGTTTTTGATGCAACGTTGAATGGAATTGTCTTCCTGATTTCTCTCTCTGCTACGTCATTGTTAGTGTATAGGAATGCCATGGATTTCTGCTCATTAATTTTGTAGTACTTGTTTTCTTCTTATAACTGAATAATATTCCATTGTGTATATGTATCACATCTTCTTTATCCATTCATCTACTGATGTACACTTAGGTTGCTTCCATTTCTTGGCCATTGTAAATGGTGCTGTGATAAACATAGGGCTGCATATGTCTTTTTCAAACTGCGCTGCAGCGTTTGTACGATAAATTCCTAGGAGTGGAATTCCTGGGTCAAATGGTATTTCTATTTTGAGTTTTTTGAGGAACCTGCATACTGCTTTCCACAATGGTTGAACTAATTTGCATTCCCATCAGCAGTGTAGTAGGGTTCCCCTTTCTCAACATTCTTGCCAACGTTTGTTGTTGTTTGTCTTTTGGATGTTGGCCATTCTAACTTGTGTGAGGTGATGTCTCATTGTGGTTTTAATTTGCATTTCTCTGATGATTAGCGATGTGGAGCATCTTTTATTTGCCTGTTGGCAATCTGAATTTCTTCTTTGGAGAAGGTTCTGTTCAGGTCCTCTGCCCATTTTATAATTGGCTTATTTCCTTTTTGTTTGTTGAGCTGCATGAGCTGTTTGTATAATCTGGATGTCAACCCCTTATCGGATATGTCATTTATGAATATATTCTCCCATACTGTAGGATGTCTTTCTGTTCAACTGATGGTGTCCTTTGCTGTACAGTTTTTTGTTTAATATAGTCCCATTTGTTCATTTTTGCTTTTGTTTCCCTTGCCCAGGGAGAAATATTCATGAAGAAGTTGCTCATGTTTATGGCCAAGAGATTTTTGCCTATGTTTTTTCCTAAGAGTTTTATCGTTTCAGGACGTACATTCAGGTCTTTGATCCATTTTGCATTTGCATTGGTGTATGGGGTTAGACAGTAATCCAGTTTCATTCTCTTTCATGTAGGTGCCCAGTTTTTCCAACACCAGCTGTTGAAGAGACTGTCATTTCCCCATTGTATATCCATGGCTCCTTTATCATATATTAATTGACCTTATATGCTTGGGTTTATATTTGTGCATTGTATTCTGTTCCGCTGGTCTATGGGTCTAGTCTTGTGCCAGTACCAAATTGTCTTGATTACTGTGGCTTTGTAGTAGAGGTTGAAGTCAGGGTGCATAATTCCCCCCACTTTATTCTTCCTTCACAGGACTACTTTGGCTACCCAGAGTCTATTGTCTTTCCATATGAATTTTAGAATTATTTGCTCTAGTTCATTGAAGAATGCTGTAGGTATTTTGATAGGGATTGCATTGAATCTGTAGATTGCTTTAGGCAGGGTGGCCATTTTGAACAATATTAATTCTGCCTAGCCAAGAGCATGGGATGAGTTCCTATTTATTAGTGTCCTCTTATTTTCTCTTAAGAGTGTCTTGTAGTTTTCAGGGTATAGGTTCACTTTCTTGGTTAGGTTTATTCCTAGTTATTTCATTCTTTTTGATGTGATTGTTAATGGGTTTGTTTTTCTGAGTTCATCGTTAGTGTAGAGGAATGCAACACATTTCTGTGTATTAATTTTGTATCCTGCAACTTTGCTGATTTCAGATATTAGATCTAGTAGTTGGAGTGGATGCTTTTATTTTGTCTATTTATTTACTTATTTTTATTAAGATATTATTGATATACACTCTTATGAAGGTTTCACATGAATAAGAAATGTGGTTACTACATTTACCCATATTATCAAGTCCCCACCCATACCCCAGTACAGTCACTGTCCATCAGTGTAGTAAGATGCCACAGATTCACTATTTGCCTTCTCTGTGCTACACTGTTATCCCTGTGATCCCCAAACCATGTGTACTAAACATAATACCCCTCAATCCCCTTCTCCCTCCCTCCACATCTGCTCTCCCACACCCCTCCCTTTTGGTAACCACTAGGTCTGTCTTGGAGTCTCTTAGTCTGCTGCTATGTTGTTCCTTCAGTTTTGCTTCGTTGTTATACTCCATAAATGAGGGAAATCATTTGGCACTTGTCTTTCTCCACCTGGCTTATTTCACTGAGCATAATAACCTCCAAGCTCCATCCATGTTGTTGCAAATGGTAGGATTTTTTCTTTCTTATGGAGGAATAGTATTCCATTGTGTATATGTACCACATCTTCTTTATCCATTCATCTACTGATGGACACTTAGGTTGCTTCCATATCTTGGCTGTTGTAAAAAGTGCTGCAAAAAACATAGGGGTGCATATATCTTTTTGAATCTGAGAAGTTGTATTCTTTGGGTAAATTCCAAGGGGTGCAATTCCAGGGTCAAATGGTATTTCTATTTTTAGCTTTTTGAGGAACCTCTATATTGCTTTCCACAATGATTGAACTAGCTTACATTCCCACCAGCAGTGTAGGAGTGTTCTTTCTCTGCATCCTTGCTAGCATTTGTTGTTCTTAGTCTTTTCAATGCTGGCCATCCTTACTGGTGTGAGGTGATATCACACTGTGGTTTTAATTTACATTTCCCTGATGATTAGTGATGTGTATCATCTTTTCATGTGTCTGTTGGCCATCTGAATTTCTTCTTTGGAGAACTGTCTCTTCATATCCTCTGCCCATTTTTTAATCGGGTTATTTGCATTTTGGGTGTAGAGGCATGTAAGTTCTTTATGTATTTTGAATGTTAACCCCTTGTCCGATATGTCATTTACAAATATATTCTCCCATACTGTTGGATGCCTTTTTGTTCTGTTGATGGTGTCCTTTGCCGTACAGAAAGTTTTTAGTTTGATGTAGTCCAATGAGTTCATTTTTGCTTTTGTTTCCCTTGCTCAAGGAGATGCATTCAGGAAGAAGTTGCTTATGCTGATATTCAGGAGATTTTTCCCTGTGTTTTTTTCTAAGAGTTTTATGGTTTCATGACTTAAATTCAGGTCCTTGATCCATTTTGAGTTTACTTTCGTATATGGGGTTAAAGAATAATCCAGTTTCATTCTCTTGCATGTAGATGTCCAGTTTTGCCAACAGCAGCTGTTGAAGAGGCTGTCATTTCCCCATTGGATGTCCATGACTCCTTTATCATATATTAATTGACCATATATGGTTGGGTTTATATCAGGGATCTCTAGTCTGTTCCATAGGTCTATGGGTCTGTTCTTGTGCCAGTACCAAATTGTCTTGATTACTGTGGCTATGTAGTAGAGCTTGAAGTTGGGGAGCGTAATCCCCCCAGCTCCATTCTTTCTTCTCAGGATTGCTTTGGCTATTCCACATATTTTTTGTTTCCATGTGAATTTTAGAACTATTTTCTCTAGTTCATTGATGAATGCTGTTGGTATTTTGATAGGAATTACATTGAATCTGTAGGTTGCTTTAGGCAGGATGACCATTTTGACAATATTAATTCTTCCTCTCCGTGAGCACAGGATGTGTTTCCATTTGTTGATATCTTCTTTAATTTCTCTCATGAGTGTCTTGTAGTTTTCAAAGTAAAGGTCTTTCAATTCCTTGATTAGGTTTATTCATAGGTATTTTATTCTTTTTGATGCAACTGTGAATGGAATTGTTTTCCTGATTTCTCTCTCGGCTAGTTCATTGTTAGTGTACAGGAATGCAACAGATTTCTGCATATTAATTTTGTATCCCACAGCATTGCTGAATTCAAATATTAGATCTAGTAGGTTTGGAGTGGATTATTTAGGGTTTTTTATGTACAATATCATGTCATCTGCAAATAGTGACAATTTGACTTCTTCTTTACCAATCTGGATGCCTTGTATTTCTTTGTTTTCTCTGATTGCTGTAGCTAGGACCTCCAGTACTATGTTGAATAACAGTGGGGAGAGTGGGCATCCTGTCTTGTTCCTGATCTTAGATGAAAAGCTTTCAGCTTCTCGCTGTTAAGTATGATGTTGCTGTGGGTTTGTCATATATAGCCTTTATGATGTTGAGGTACTTGGCATCTATACCCATTTTGTTGAGAGTTTTAATCATGAATGGATGCTGAATTTTGTCAAATGGTTTTTCAGGATCTATGGAGATGATCATGTGGTTTTTGTTCTTCTTTTTGTTGACGTGGTGGATGATGTTGATGGATTTTCGAATGTTGTACCATCCTTGCATGCGTGGGATGAATCCCACTTGATCATGATGTCTGATCCTCCTGATGTATTTTTGAATTCGGTTTGCTAATATTTTGTTGAGTATTTCTGCATCTACGTTCATCAGGGATATTGGTCTGTAATTTTCTTTTTTGATGAGATCTTTGCCCGGTTTTGGTGTTAGAGTGATGCTGGCTTCATAGAATCAATTTGGAAGTATTCCCTCCTCTTCTGTTTTTTGGAAAACTTTAAGAAGAATCGGTGTTATTTCTTCTCTATATGTCTGGTAGAATTCAGAGGTGAATCCATCAGGTCCGGGGGTTTTGTTCTTGGGTAGTTTTTTGATTACCGCTTCAATTTCGTTGCTGGTGATTGGTCTGTTTAGTTTTTCTATTTCTTGCTTGTTCAATGTTGGGAGGTTGTATTTTTCTAAGAAGTTGTCCATTTCTTCTAGGTTTTCCAGCTTTTTAGCATATAGATTCTCATAATATTCTCTTATAATTCTTTGTATTTCTGTGGGGTCCATCGTTATTTTTCCTTTCTCATTTCTGATTCTGTTTATATGTGTAGATTCTCTTTTTCTCTTAATAAGTCTGGCTAGGGGTTTATCTATTTTGTTTATTTTTTCAAAGAACCAGCTGTTGGTTTCATTTTTCTATTGTTTTATTCTTCTCAATTTTATTTATTTCTTCTCTGATCTTTATTATGTCCCTCCTTCTGGTGACTTTGGGCTCATTTTTCTTCTTTTTCCTATTTCAGTAATTGTGTCTTTAGAGTATTCATTTGGGATTGTTTTTCCTTCTTTAAATAGGCCTGGATTGCAATATACTTTATGGGAAAGTTTTTCAGATACCCATTTCACTGTATAACGAAGAGTCAAAATCTTGCTTTATATGTCTGTCATTATTTTCTTGTGCAGTTTTTGTTTGCTTTTCTTGAAGTTTCTAATTGCCTTTTATATCTTCTTTTTGAGGAAAGAGACTTGACTTCCTCAAATCATTAATATTTCCCAGTTTCTTAATCTTTCCATTAGTTGAAATCTTTCATTCTCTTGAAGACATTCTTTCTGTAGCACCCTGATTTCTTATTCTAAATTAGACTGATTGCTTTCCTGGCCTATTTCACAGTTGTCATCCTGAATTTTTCATCACTTGGATTCGTGAGCTAAAATTACTCTTTCTTGTCCTTGTTTTTTTCTTTCTGGGAATTAACCTGGTTTTATTGGAATACATCTTCAAGCAACATACTAAGAAAGGATGCGCAGGAGGTATTCTTTGGCTCCTTAAGTTTCTAACAATATCTTTTGTACTAATCAATACTTGATTAGTGATTTGGTTACGTTTTTAAATTCTAGGTTTAGAATAATTTCCCTTAGAATTTTAAAGTGTTGTTCTAGCCTCCAGTGTTGCTAATGAGAAATCTGATTTTTGTTCCTTTTTGGGTAACCTACACTTACTTTCTGAAAGCATGCAATTTTCTCAATTTCTGATAGTGTAAAATGATATAGTGTCTAAATATATGTCTTTTTCCCACCCTTTGGTCTTAATAGGCCTTCAAAATCTTATCTTCTCAGAATTATGTGCTTATTCTGGGTTTAATTCTGTTTGCTTATCTTGGACTTTTTCATATTTCTGATGTTCTTTGATTGTCTCTTCATACATATAAATTAAAGAATTAAGTAGTTGATATAGTTTCCTCTACTTTATGGACATAGATCCATTTTCTCACTAGATCTCTCCCCTAAATAGATGATTGGACTAGACAATGTGTAACTGGTCAGGACTTGTGATTAGCAGCCTTCTCTTTAGGCTTGGGTTTGGGAGCTGCCTTTAAGCTGGGGGACCCCAAATGCCAGATTAAGAAGAGTTTTCATTTATTCTGGGGCAGCAGCACTTATACTACCCTTTAGTTTTCTCCAGGTTTTTATTCTATTTCTACTGAGTCCTCTTTTTCCTTTCCCTTCCCTTTCCTTCCCTCCCTTCTTTGTTTTTTTCTTTTTGCTAGGACATAAACATTGGGTTAACTATGCCAAGTGTAGGGATGATAGGTTGGGGGGATCATGGGCAGCCACTGAGGGCATTTGTCTCATAGACAGGCTTTCAATTCACTGCCCAGTTTTCAGACTACCTTCTTATTTTGACCTTGAATATTTGCCAGATCTGAAAAGGGAAGCTTTCTGGGATTCTGCCAAGTACTTCGGCTTGTTCCATTCAGTTTCATCAGTTGACATATTTCCAATCTTTCAGAAATTTGTTAAGCCGATTTTCTTCACTGTTAATGGCTTATTCTTTTATTACCATTTTAATGGGATGTCAAGAGGGAGGGAGATAAGCACACATCTTTAGTCAGACATCTTCAATTAGAATCCTCTTATCTTTATAATGGCTTCATGGCAGACTTTTGTGTGGATGTAATACAGTTTATTAAATGGCCAACCAATAGACATTTGAGTTCTTTCTAGTTTTTCATTGTTCAAACAACGCTGCAGTGGACATCCTTTGTACATACATCTGTGGGCATCTATGCAAGTATTTCTGTAGGATAACTTCATAGAAGTAAAATTGGTAGATATTGCCAGATTATGCTCTGAAAACACTGACCCACTTCACACTCCAACTAGTAGTTAATGGAAATATCTTCTTCCCCACATCTTCACAACACTATTTATCATTAATCTTTTTCCATATTTGTCACTTAGATGGGCAGAAGTCTTCTGTCTCATTGTTTTAATTTATCTTTCTTAAATATGAGTGAGGCTAAGCACTTTTTCAGATGTAATTTCTTCTGTGAAGTGCCTGTTGATGTCCTTTGTCCATATTGTTTGTCTTATCCCAGTTGATCTGTAGTTCTTTTTATATTATGTATCACAATTCTGACATTGGGTTTACATCATTTATAAGTTTGTAATATGCAGAGTGAAACAAAATTAAGCAAGCTTCACTACTATAGGATTTAAAAAGCCTTTGATGTGATAATGTAGACTGTGCACAAGTGAATCTAGTTTGCAACATTGCTCAAACTAATCTGACCACAGAACTATTTTTTCCTGGATTATCTTGTGGAACTATTTTTGAGGGACCAGTTTGGTAAATGCTGTCTTATCTAGTAATTAAGTTCAATGAGAGTGAAGACTGTATCTGCCTCATTCACCATTGTATATCCTGCATTCAGTACCTGGCATGTAGTAAACTCCAAGTAAATATTTGTTGAATAAATGAATGAATACATCTGTTACTGCCCAATAAATGAGCATTTCTTGCACCTATTGGTATTCAGATAGGTGCAGTTCAAGATGTAGAATTACCCTGTTTCATCTAACCTGAAACATCATTGACTATAAGATGCACCCTTCTTTTATACACCACAAAGAAAGAATAAAACACTGCCAAGTACACAATCTAATCTCTTTTTTCAGCTTAAACCATGGAAGATGCAGAAGAGAAGAAAAAGAAGGTTCCTGCTCTGCCAAAAACCCTGAAGAAAGAGCAAAGCAATTTCATCAAGTTGAAGATCAAGCACCTGAGAAAGAAGTTTGCCCAAAAGATGCTTTGAAAGGCAAGAAGGACGCTTATCTATGAAAAAGCTAAGCACTATCACAAGGAATATAGGCAGATGTACAGAACTGAGATTCAAATGGCTAGGATGGCAAGAAAAGCTGGCAACGTCTATGTACCTGCAGAACCAAAACCGGCATTTGTCATCAGGATCAGAGGTATCAGTGGTGTGAGCCCAAAGGTGTTGCAACTTCTTAGCCTTCACTATATCTTCAAAGGCACCCTTTTTAAGCTCAATAAGGTTTCCATTAACAGGCTGAGGATTGTTTAACCATACATTGCATGGGGGCACCGAAACCTAATGTCCGTAAATGAATTGATACAATCGTTGTTATGGCAAAATCAACAAGAAGAAAATTGCCATGATGGATAACACATTGATTGCTTGATTTCTTGGTAAATAGAGCAGATCAAACCAGATCAAACAAGCTTATTAGGAGGATGAATTAAGGTATCTACCATTATTATTTTTGTAATCTGGTTAGTTAATAAACAGTGACTGCTTTCAAATTGAAAAAATATTATAACACAATCCTATTTTAGCTTTGAGAATTTATGTTTCAAAAATTTTAAGAGTGTTCTTGAAGACTTATTTAGAAAGGGCTTTTTATCATACATCAATCACTCTTGTGCACACATTACAAAGAACACTGAAATGAAATAAATTGGTTGAGGTATTTCTAAAACATCTTCACATTTGGAATATGCCTCTTCTAAATTACTTTTTGGCTCCATCAAAATGTTCTGGATTTTTCACATAACATTATTCCTTTTTTCATTAAGAACATTCACGATATGGGAAAGAGATTAAAGGTGACGGCATGAGAGGTGAGACAGAGACCTCTTCCTAAAACCACATATAATATGAAAATTTAATTAATACAACTAATCCTGAAAGAGCAAAAGGAAAGAAGACTGCACCAGAATGCATCCACCTGGAGAAAAGAACAGACCTCACGAAACAGGGTAACATACCAAAGCCATGACCTGGCAGGACCCAAGCCCTTCCCCCACCCAAGCTCAAGAGCAGGAGGAAGACAAATGGAGTGGGGAGGGAGTGGGCGCCTGGGAGTGCTGAATACCTAGCCCTGGAGATCTACTCTGGGATCACGAACCTACATTGCATGGTGCTCTGGTAATTAGTGGGGTTGGAAAGCTAAGAGAGCTAAGAGAGGTGGAATACCTGGAGAGACTGAGATTCCATCTGCTTGTGTAAAACAGGGATCTATATCCGGCTGATCTGGGCAGGCAGTCTGAGAGACTTCCTCAAAGAAGAGGACTGCTAAAGTGGCAAGGATTGCACAGAGCTTACTGCTCACGAGAAAGGACAGGTAGACAAAGTTGTCCAGGTGCCCTCTGCCCAGCAGGTTGGGAACTTTCACAGTTGTCAGGTGCTCCAGCCCCCTGTCTGGCTACACAACTCTAAGGCTCCCCACCATGATAAGCAGCCTGCTGTGCCTTCGACCCAGCCAGGCAAACCTGGCTCGAAGGCCAGCCAGATGGAAGCCCTGCCTACAGCAGTTACAAACACAAAGCTAAGAGGCTTACATGTGTGTGTTTGGCCCACTGGTTCTGGCAGTGGAGACAGGCACAGCAGCAGGGAAGCAGGAAACAGCTCTTTCCTCACCACAGGCACCAGCACCACTCCCCTGTGATGCCTGACATTGCTCCAGGGGCTGAGAAGCTCCAGAGAGTAGAGCTTCTGGGCACTAGAGAGCACCACATACAAATATGAAACATCAAAGGAACATGGTTCAAAGCAAAATCTCATCAACACCAGAAAAAGTGTCTGGTGAGACTGAACTAATCAATCTTCCTGAAAGAGATTTCAAAATAAAAATCATAAGCATGCTCCTGGATGTACAGAATATACTCAAGAACTAAGGAACGAATTCAAGACAGAGATCCAATCATTGAGGAACACAATGTAGGGTTATAAAAACAGACTAGATATGGTGGAGGAGATGATAAAAGAGATAGAAATTAGAGAATATAAATACAAAGAAGCTAAGGCACAGAGAGAAAAAAGGATCTCTAGGAATGAAAGAATACTGAAATAAATGTGTGACCAATCCAAATGGAACAATATTCATATTATAGGGGTACCAAAAGAAGAAGAGAGAGAAAAAGGGACAGAAAGTGTCTTCAAGGAGGTTACTGCTAAAAACTTCCCCAATCTGGGGAACAAGGTAGTCTCTCAGGCCATGGAGGTGAAGAGATCTCCCAAAACAAAGGACCCAAGGAGGATGACACCGAGATATATAATAATTAAAATGGCAAAGATCAAGTATAAGGACAGACTATTAAAAACAGCCACAGAAAGAAAAAAGATCACATACAAAGGAATACCCATCAGGCTGTCATCAGACTTCTCAGCAGAAACCTTACAGGCCAGAAGGGAGTAGCATGATATATTTAATGCAATGAAGCAGAAGGGTCTCGAACCAAGAATACTTTATCCTGCAAGATTATCATTTAAATTTGAAGGAGGGATTAAACATTTTCCATAAGCAAAAGCTGAGAGAATTTACCTCCCACAAACCATCTCTACAGTGTATTTTAGAGGAACTGCTATAGATGGAAGTGTTCCTAAGGTTAAATAGCTGTCACCAGAGGTAATAAAAACCACAGTAAAGAAAGTAGAACTCTTAATTACTAAGCAAATGCAAAATTAAATCACCAACCTGCAAAATGAGTCAAGGGATAGACAAAGAATGGAGGAGGAAGAAAAGGAGGGGAAAAAAA
The DNA here is from genome assembly GCA_032199065.1 of Smutsia gigantea. NCBI lineage: Eukaryota > Metazoa > Chordata > Mammalia > Pholidota > Manidae > Smutsia > Smutsia gigantea. The sequence goes on along the minus strand of JAVSCE010018564.1, from coordinate 51,619 downwards.
AGAACCTTTAGATTGTGTTTGAAGTAGCATACTAAGTGAGTTAAGTTAAACTCTGAGATAATAAGGAAGTTACCCTTGAACCTTTCATAAACACGAATCTAACATCTGCAATGGCAATAGGTACATACCTATTGATAATCACCCTAAATGTAAATGGTCTGAATGCACCAATCAAAAGATATAGAGCCAGTGAATTGATAAAAAAAACAAGACCCATCTATATGCTCCCTACAAGAGACTCACTTCAAACCCAAAGATATACACAGACTAAAAGTGACAGGATGGAAAAAGATATTTCATGCAACTAATAGGGAGAAAAAAGCAGGAGTTGCAGTACTTGTATCAAACAATATAGACTTCAAAACAAAGAAAGTAACAAGAGACAAAGAAGGACATTACATAATGATAAAGGGGTCAATCCAACAAGAGGATATAACCATTATAAATATCTATGCACCCAGCAAAGGAGCACCTACATATGTGAAATAAATACTAACAGAATGAAAAGGGGAAATAAAATGCAATGCATTTGCTCTAGGAGACTTCAACACATCACTCAGTCCAAAGGACAGATCAACCAGACAGAAAATAAGTAAGGAGACAGAGGCATTGAACACATTAGAACAGAAGGACCTAACAGACATCTACAGAACTCTACACCCAAAAGCAGGAAGATACACATTCTTTTCAAGTGCACATGGAACATTTTCAAGAATAGATCATATACTAGGCCACAGAAAGAGCCTCAGTAAATTGAAAACATTGAAATTGTACCAACCAGCTTCTCAGACCACAAAGGTATGAACTAAAATAAATTAGGCAAAGAAAATGAAAAGCCCACAAAAACATGGAGGCTTCACAACATGCTCCTAAATAACCAATAGATCAATGACCAAATAAAAACAGAGATCAAGCAATATATAGAGACAAATGACAACAATAATTCAACACCAAAAAATCTGTGAGACGCAGCAAAGGCTGTGCTAAGAGGGAAATATACGGCAATACAAGCCTTCTGCAGGAAAGACGAATAACCGCATATGAACAGTATGAACTCATAATTAATGAAACTAGAAAAAGAAGAACAAATGAGGCCCAAAGTTAGTAGAAGGAGGGACATAATAAAGATTAGAGCAAAAATAAATAAAATCAAGAAGAATAAAACAATAGAAAGAATCAATAAGAGCAGGAGCTGGTTCTTTGTGAAAATAAACAAAATAGATAACCCCCTAGCCAGACTTATCAAGAAAAAAGAGAGTATACACACATAAACAGAATCAGAAACGAGAAAGGAAAAATCACTATAGACAACACAGAAATACAAAGAATTATGAGAGAATACTATTGAAAATTATATGTTAGCAAACTGGGTAACCTAGAAGAAATGGACAACTTTCTAGAATAATACAACCTTCCATGTCCGTACCACAAAGAAACAGAAAATCTGAACAGACCAATTACTAGCAATGAAATTGAATTGGTAATCAAAAAAGTACCTAAGAACAAAACCCCTGGACCAGATGGCTTCACCGCTGAAAATTTTCAAACACTTAGTGAAGACCTAGTATCCATTCTCCTTAAAGTTTTCCAAAAAGTAGAAGAGGAGGGAATACTTCCAAACTCATTCTATGGGGCCAGCATCACCCTAATACCAAAACCAGGCAAAGACACCTCAAGAAAAGAAAATGACAGACCAATATCCCTGATGAACATAGATGCAAAAATACTCAACAAAATATTAGCAAACCAAATTCAAAAATACATAAAAAGATCATCCATCATGTTCAAGGAGGATTTATTCCAGGGATGCAAGGATGGTGCAGTATTAGAAAATCCATCAACATCATCCACCACATCAACAAAAAGAAGGACAAAAACCACATGATCATCTCCATAGATGCTGAAAAAGCATTTGACAAAATTCAACATCCATTCATGATAAAAACTCTCAACAAAATGGGTATAGAGTGCAAGTACCTCAACATAATAAAGGCCATATATGACAAACCCACAGCCAACATCATACTTAACACTGAAAAGCTGAAAACCTTTCCATTCAGATTGGGAACAAGACAAGGATCCCCACTCTATCCACTTTTATTCAACATATTGCTGGAGGTCCTCACCACGGCAATCAGACAACACAAAGAAATAAAAGGTATCCATATTGGAAAAGAAGAAATTAAACTGTCCCTGTTTGAAGATGACATGATATTGTACTTAAAAAATCCACTCCTAAACTACTAGATCTAATTTCTGAAGTCAACAAAGTTGCAGGATACAAAATTAATATATAGAAATCTGTTGCATTCCTATACATTAATGAAGTAGCAGAAAGAGAAACCAGCAAAACAGTTCCATTCACAATTGTATCAGAAAGAATAAAATACCTAGGAATATACCCAACCAAGGAAATGAAAGACCTATACTCTGAAAACTACAAGACACTCATGAGAGAAATTAAAGACGATACCAATAAATGGAAACACATCCCATGCTCATGGATAGGAAGAATTAATACTGTCAAAACGGCCATCCTGCCTAAAGCAATCTACAGATTCAATGCAATCCCTATCAAAATGCAAAGAGCATTCTTCAACGAACTAGAGCAAATAGTTCTAAAATTCATATGGAATCACAAAAGACCCTGAATAGCCAAAGGAATCCTGAGAAGGAAGAATAAAGCTGGGGGGATTATGCTCCCCAACTTCAAGCTCTACTACAAAGCCACAGTAATCAAGGTAATTTGGTATTGGCACAAGAACAGACCCATAGAGCAATGGAACAGACTATGGAGCCCAGATATAAACCCAAGATTATATGGTCAATTAATAAACAATAAAGAAGCCATGGACATACAATTGGGAAATGACAGCCTCTTCAACAACTGGTGTTGACAATACTGGACAGCTACATGCAAGAGAATGAAACAGGATTATTGTCTATCCTTATATACAAAAGTAAACTTGGAATAGGTTGAAGACCTGAATGTAAGTCATGAAACCATAAAACTCTTAGAAGACAACATAGGCAAAAATCTCCCGAATATTAACATGAGCAACTTTTTCCTGAACACATCTCCTTGAGCAAGGGAAACAAAAGCAAAGATGAACACATGGGACTACATCAAACTAAAAAGCTTTTGTACAGCAAAGGACACCATCAGTAGAACAAAAAGGCATCCAAAGTATGGGAGAATATATTTGTAATCAACATATCTGACAAGGGGTTAACATCCAAAATATATAAAGAACTCACACGCCTCAACAACCAAAAAGCAGATAACCTGATTAAAAAATGGGAGGAGCATATGAACAGACAATTCTCCAAAGAAGAAATTCAGATGAACAACAGGCACATGAAAAGATGCCCCACATCACTAATTATCAGGGAAATGCAAATAAAAACCACAATGAGATATCACCTCACACCTGTTCTGATGGCCAGTATTGAAAAGACTAAGAACAACAAATGCTGGTGAGGATGTGGAGAAAGGGGAACCCTCCTACACTGCTGGGGGGAATGCAAGCTAATTGAACCATTGTGAAAAGCAATATGGAGTTTCCTCAAAAAACTAAAAATAGAAATACTATTTGACCCGAGAATTCCACTCCTAGGAATTTACCCAAAGAATGTAAGTTCTCAGATTCAAAAAGACATATGCACCCCTATGTTCATCACAGCACTCTTTACAATAGCCAAGATATGGAAGCAAGCTAAGTGTCCATCAGTAGATGAATGGATAAAGAAGACACGGTACATATACACAGTGGAATACTATTCAACCTTAAGAAAGAAGCAAATCCTACCATTTGCAACAACATGGATGGAGCTGGAGGATATTATGGCACGTGAAATAAGCCAGGCAGAAAAAGACAAGTACCAAATGATTTCCCTCATTTGTGGAGTGTAACAACAAAGCAAAACTGAAGGGACAAAACAGCAACAGTCTCACAGACTCCAGGAAGGGACTAATTACCAAAAGGGAAGGGTGGGGGAGGACTGTTGGGGAGGAAGGGAGAAGGGGATTGAGGTGTATTATGAGTGGTACACATGGTGTGGGGGGTATCATGGGGAAGACAGTGTAGCACAGGGAAGGCAAATAGTGACTCTGTGGCATATTACTATACCAGTGGGTAGTGAGTGCAATCCAGTATGGGGGGGGGACATGATAATATGGGTGAATGTAGTAACCACATTGTTTTTTCATGTGAAACCTTCGTTAAGAGTGTATATAAATAACAGCTTAAGAAAAAAAAAAGAACATTGACAATGCAGTATTTCTGGGGAATAAAGCATTCCATGATTCTTCAATGTTTTCTTTCAAGGTCCTCACATTCTGCATGTTTTGATGCTGGTGCTTTCTTGATCTTACCAGACGACATCAGGCAATGACAGTTACATCACAACAGCTGCCTGGCTAACGGTAGTTGTGAGAGTCCATTAAGCATCAGATGCATTGTGATTTCAGACATTTTAAAAACATGCAGTAATGTACATATTTGAATTGATGAAACATGCTCTTAGATATTATTATTGTGCCCTTCCAGAATTCTGCATTTCTTTTTAGGTAAAATTTTTTTTCTCTTTTCCTCATAGCACTGCTTTTCAAAAGAGCAGTCTATATTTGTTGTCTCCTTTTCCTCCCCATTCATGCAGTCCTTAATCCACTACCTTCTAACCCCCATCACCCCAGTGGTGGTCTATTTTTGGTCCTTATACAGAATCATTCACCAAGCAGTGAATGCTTATGTAGCCTATTTGGGAAGATAACTATAGAAAGGAGCAAATCACAGTCTCCTAGAGCTCAAAGGTCTCCTAATTCTGTCCCCTAATTTTATATGGCAAATCATCACCTATTATCTGTGGCTCGTTTCTCATCTGCCCCTTTTCAGATGAATTTTATTGAAGATCAATAGTTCTGTCTTCTTCAGCAAGTACTCATCTGACCAGGTTTCCAGAAAACTTACCATCTTGTTTGCCTTGACCCAGACTGACACTGTATTGAGCCGTGGCCCTCTGAGATGTGGAGCCCTGAGTGAAATGCAGTGGAACTGCAACGACCTATCCCGCCTTTTCTTATTACTAGGCACCATTTACTTCCATTCCCCATAGATGCTGTTACAAACCTTCCCTCACCTCTCTTCTCAGGTTGCCTGCTCCATCCTTGTTCCATCCCACTCTGAAGATACCCCTGCATCCCCTTTATAAAATTGAAGCCAAATACCAGCTCCTCTACTTCAAAATGTAGTTACATACTTTGTGCTCAGTCTTTCCTATTTGCCTACTTCCATGCAAAGCTTATCCTTCTGCCTGTGCTCAGAGTCTTCCATCCTCCCATTTCTACAGGGTCCTGGCTAGGCCAGTACTATTCCTTTTCTTTTTTTTTTCTAATTTTTATTTGGTATCATTAATGTACAATTACATGAGCAACATTATGCTTACTAGACTCCCCCCATTATCAAATCCCCACCACATACCCCATTACAGTCACTGTCCATCAGTGTAGTAAGATGTTATAGAATCACTACTTGTATTCTCTGTGTTGTACTGCCTTCCCCGTGCAACACCCCCTACATTATGTGTGCTAATCGTAATGCCCCTTTTTCCCCCTTGTCCCTCCCTTCCCACCCATCCTCCCCAGTCCCTTTCCTTTTGGTAACTGTTAGTCCATTCTTGGGTTCTGTGAGCCTGCTGCTGTTTTGTTCCTTCAGTTTTTGCTTTGTTCTTATACTCCACAGATGAATGAAATCATTTGATACCTGTCTTTCTCCACATGGCTTATTTCACTGAGCATAATACCCTCTAGCTCCATCCACGTTGTTGCAACCAGTAGGATTTGTTTTCTTCTTATGGCTGAATAATATTCCATTGTGTATATATACCACATCTTCTTTATCCATTCATCTACTGATGGACACTTAGGTTGTTTCCATTTCTTGGCTATTGTAAATAGTGCTGCAATACACATAAGGGTGATATGTCTTTTTCAAACTGGGCTGCTGCATTCTCAGGGTAAATTCCTAGGAGTGGAATTCCTGGGTCAAAAGGTATTTCTATTTTGAGTTTTTTGAGGAACCTCCATACTGCCTTCCAGAATGGTTGAACTAATTTACATTCCCACCAGCAGTGTAGGAGTGTTCCCCTTTTTCCACATCCTCGCCAACATTTGTTGTTTGTCTTTTGGATGGTGGCCATCCTATCCTGTGTGAGGTGATATCTCATTGTGGTTTTAATTTGAATTTCCCTGATGATTGGGCATATGGAGCATCTTTTCATGTGCCTGTTGGCCATCTGAATTTCTTCTTTGGAGAAGTGTCTGTTCAGATCCTCTGCCCATTTTTAAAATTGGATTATTTGCTTTTTGTTTGTTGAGGTGTGTGAGCTGTTTATATATTTTGGATGTCAACCCTTTATTGGATATGTCATTAATGAATATATTCTCCCATACTGTAGGATGCATTTTTATTCTATTGATGGTGTCCTTTGCTATACATTAGCTTTTCAGCTTGATATAGTCCCACTTGTTCATTTTTGCTTTTGATTCCCTTGCCCGGGGAGATATGTTCATGAAGAAGTTGCTCATGTTTATGTCCAAGAGATTTTTGCCTATGTTTTTTTCTAAGAGTTTTATGGCTTCATGACTTACATTCAGGTCTTTCATCTATTTCAAATTTAGTTTTGTGTATGCAGTTAGACAATGATCCAGTTTCATTCTCTTACATGTAGCTGTCCAGTTTTGCAAACACCAGCTCTTGAAGAGGCTGTCATTTCCCCATTGTATATCTATGGGTCCTTTATCGTATGTTAATTCACCGTATATGTTTGGTCTAATATCTGGACTCTCTATTCTGTTCCACTGGTATATGGGTCTGTTTTTGTGCCTGTACCAAATTGTCTTGATTACTGTGGCTTTGTAATAGAGCTTGAAGTTGTGAAGAGAGATCCCCCCTGCTTTATTCTTCCTTCTCAGGATTGCTTTGGCTATTTGGGGTCTTTTGTGGTTCTATATGAATTTTAGAACTATTTGTTCGACTTCGTTGAAGAATGCTGTTGGTATTTTGATAGGGATTGCATTGAATCTGTAGATTGCTCTAGGTAGTATAACCATTTTGACAATTTTATTCTTCCTAGTCAGGAGGATGGGATGAATTTTCATTTGTTAGTGTCTTCCTTAATTTCTTTAGAAGTGTTTTGTAGTTTTCAGGGTATAGGTTTTTCACTTCCTAGTTAGCTTTATTCCTAGGTATTTTATTCTTTTTGATGCAACTGTGAAAAAATTGTTTTCCTGATTTCTTTTTCTGTTAGGTCATTGTTAGTGTATAGAAAAGCAACAGATTTCTATGTATTAATTTTGTATTCTGGAACTCTGCTGAATTCAGATATTAGTTCTAGTAGTTTTGGAGTGGAGTCTTTAGTGTTTTTTATGCACAATATCATGTCATCTGCAAATAGTGACAGTTTGACGTCTTCTTTACCAATCTGGATGCCTTGTATTTCTTTGTTGTGTCTGATTGCCATGGCTAGGACCTCCAGTAGTATGTTGAATAACAGTGGGGAGAGTGGGCATCCCTGTCTTTTTCCCGATCTTAGGTGAAAAACTTTCATCTTTGTGATCTGAGAAGTTGGTTGGTAGAATTTCAATATTTTTGAATTTACTGAGGTTCTTTTTGTGGCCTAGTATGTGGTCTATTCTGGAAAATGTTCCATGTACACTTGAGAAGAATGTGTATCCTGCTGCTTTTGGGTGTAGAGTTCTGTAGATGTCTGTTAGGTCCATCTGTTCTAGTGTGTTGTTCAGTGCCTCTCTGTCTTTACTTATTTTCTATCTGGTTGATCTCTCCTTTGGAGTGAATGGTGTGTTGAAATGAAGTCTCCTAAAATGGATGTATTGCTTTCTATTTCCTCCTTTAATTCTGTTAGTATTTGTTTCACATGTGTCGCCACTCCTGTGTTGGATGCATATATATTTATAATAGTTGTATCCTCTTGTTGGACTGACCCCTTTATCATTATGTAATGTCCTTCTTTATCTCTTGCTACTTTCTTTGTTTTGAAGTCTGTTTTGTCTGATACAAGTACGGCAACACATGCTTTTTTCTCCCTGTTGTTTACATGAAATATATTTTTCCATCCCGTCACTTTTAGACTGTGTATATCTTTGGGTTTGAGGTGAATCTCCTATAAGCAGCATATAGATGGGTCTTGCTTTTTTATCCATCCAGTAACTCTGTGTCTTTTGATTGGTGAATTCAGTCCATTTACATTTAGGGTGATTATTGATATATATGTACTTATTGCCATTGCAGGCTTTGGATTCGTGGTTACCAAATGTTCAAGGGTAGCTTCTTTACTATCTAACAGCCTAACTTAACTCTCTTGTTAAACTGTTATAAACACAGTCTGATGATTCTTTCTCTCCCTTCTTATTCTTCCTCCTCCATTCTTTATATGTTAGTTGTTTGGTTTTGTACTCTTTGGCATTTCCTTTGACCGTTTTTGTGGATAGTTGATTTTATTTTTTGCCTTTAGTTAGTGGTTGGATGGTCTCCTTTCTTTGCTATGATTGTATTTTCTCTTGTTACATCTTTTTAGCCTTATGAGTGCTTCCATCTAGAGCAGTCCCTTTAAAATATCCTGTAGAGGTGGTTTGTGGGAGGCAAACTCCCTCAACTTTCACTTGTCTGGGAATTGTTTAATCCCTCTTTCAAATTTAAATGATAATTGTGCTGGATACAGTATTCTTGGTTCAAGGCCCTTCTGTTTCATTACATTAAATATATCATGCCATTCTCTTCTGGCCTGTAAGGTTTCTGTTAAGAAGTCTGATGATAGTCTGATGGGTTTTCCTTTGTAGGTGATCTTTTTTCTCTCTCTGGCTGCCTTTAATACTCTTTCCTTGTCTTTGATCTTTGCCCTTTTCATTATTATGTGTCTTGGTGTTGTCTTCCTTGGTTCCCTTGTGTTGGGAGATCTGTGGGCTTCCGTGGACTGCGAGACTATATCCTGCCCCGGCAAGGGAATGTTTTCAGCAATTATTTCTTCAAAGACACTTTCTATCCCTTTTTCTCTCTCTTCTTCCTCTGGTACTCCTATAATGCGAATATTGTTCCATTTGGATTGGTCACACAGTTATCTTAATATTCTTTCCTTCCTAGAGATCCTTTCATCTCTCTCTGACTCAGCTTCTCTGTATTCCTGTTCTCTGATTTCTATTGCATTAACAGTCTCTTGCACCTCGTCCTGTCTGCTCTTAAGCCCATCAATCGATTGTTTCATTTCTGTAATGTCCTTCCTGACTTCCTCCCTCAGCTCTTGCATATTTCTCTGTAGGTCTATCAGCATGGTTATGACTTATTCTGAATTCTTTTTCAGGAGGATTGTTTAAATATATCCCACCAGGCCCTCTCTCTGGAGGGGTCTGGGTGATTTTTAACTTCACCAGATTCTTCTGTCTTTTCATGGCGGTAGAAGTAGTCACAGGCAGATGACACGTGTGCCAGCTGAAAGAACACAGTCCCTTCCTGCTTGTTGTTCTCCTTGCCCTTCTCTTCAGCCTGTGCTGGTTACCTGCACACCTGGAGGCAGTCTCTGGGATAATCCCCATAGCTGCCATGGGCAGGGCCACCCTCAGGCTAGCCTAGAGCACTGTGGGGGGTTGCAGCCATGCTGGGTGCATTCTTCAGGAAATCTGGTGCCCCTTCATGACTTCCATACCTTGCTCTCGTTCTGCCAACTGTGCCGGTTACCCACACGCTGGGAGGCAGTCTCTGCAATAATCCCCTGAGCTTCCTTGTGCAGGGCCGCCCTCAGGCTAGCCTAGAGCACTGCGGGGGGTTGCAGCCATGCTGGGTGCATTCTGCAGCATATCTGTCACCCCTTCATGCCTTCCAGACTTTGCTCTGGTTTCTGCTGTCTGTGCTGGTTACTCCCACACTGGGACGCAGTCTCTGGGATAATCCCCTGAGCTGCTGTGGGCAGGGCCACCCTCAGCCTAGGCTAGAGCACTACAGGGGGTTACAGCCACGCTGAGTGTATTCTTCAGCAAATCTGGCACCCCTTCATGCCTTCTGGACCTTGCTGTGGCTTCTCAAACCTGTGCTGGTTACCCACACACCGGGAGGCAGTCTCTGGGAGAATCCCCTAAACTGCGGTGGGCAGAGCCCCTCTCCGCTAGCCTAGAGCACTGCATGGGTTTCAGCCCCTCTGGGTGCATTCTGCAGCAGATCTGGTGCCCCTTGGTGCCTTCCAGATCTTGCTCTGGCTTCCGCGGCTCTTCCTGGTTAGCTGCGCGCCTGCTGAGAGGAGTTTCTGTGTGGTTGCTGTAGGCAGGGCCGCTGTTCTGCAGCTGTGGCAGATCCGCCATTCCATTTGTAGCGCTGGCCAGGGGGAATGAATGGCAGGCTGCTTATCACCGTGTGGGGCTTTGGCGGGGCTGCTTTACCCGGCAGCCAGTTAGGGGGCATGAAATCCTCAAGATTCCCAGCCTTCTGGGCTGAGTGTGCTGGGACGATTTTGTTCAGCTGTTGGCCCCCTTTTCTCTTTAAGACTTTTAAAAAAGCGCCCACTTTTCTTTTGTCCCAGGGGAGCCGGCTGTAGGGACAGGCTCACAGTCTCCGTCTCGGATCCTGCACTTCTGTTTTTCTAATCTCCAGTACATCATGCGATGTGTATCTGTGCTCCCAGTGCAGATCACCAGGGCTGGTTATTTAGCAGTCCTGTGCTTCCATTCCGTCCTCACTCTGATTCTTTTCCTCCCGCCAGTGAGCTGGGGTGCGGGGAGTGCTCGGGTCCCACCAGGTCTCGGCTTTGTATCTTACCTGATTAGTGAGGTGTTGAGTTCTAGCAGATGTAGATGTAGCCTGTCTCTTGTACTGTATCATCTGCTCTCTCTTTTAGGAATAGTTATATTTATTGTATTTTCACAAATATATATGGTTTTGGGAGGAGATTTCCACCGCCATCCTTATGCCGCCATCGTGGGCCCCTCCTCTCTCAATGTATTTTTGAATTAGGTTTGCTAATAATTTGTTGAGTATTTTTACATCTATGTTCATCAGGGATATTGGTGTGTAATTTTCTTTTTTTGTGGGTTCTTTGCCTGGTTTTGATATTAGAGTGATGCTGGCTTCATAGAATGAGTTTGGAATTATTCACTCCTCTTCTATTTTTTGGAAAACTTTAAGGAAAATGCGTATTATGGCTTCTCTAAATGTCTGATAAAATTCAGCGGTGAATCCATCCAGCCCGTAGTTTTGTTCTTGGGTATTTTTTTGGTTACCGATTCAATTTCGTTGCTGATAATTGGTCTGTTTAGGTTTTCTGTTTCTTCCTTGCTCAGTGTTGGAAGGTTTTATTTTTCAAGAAAGATGTCCATTTCTTCTAGGTTATCCAGCTTGTTAGCATATAGATTTTCATAGTATTCTCTAATAATTCTATTTATTTCTGTGGTGTCTGTCATGATTTTTCCTTTCTCATTTCTGATTCTGTTTATGTGTGTAGATTCTCTTTTTCTCTTAATAAGTCTGGCTAGGGGTTTATCTATTTTCTTTATTTTTTTAAAGAACCTGCTCTTGGTTTCATTGATTTTTTCTATTCTTCTCAATTTTATTTATTTCTTCTCTGATCTTTATTATGTCCCTTCTTCTGCTGACTTTGGGCCTCTTTTGTTCTTCTTTTTCCAGTTTCAATAATTATGACTTTAGTCTGTACATTTGGGATTGTTCTTCCTTCTTTAAATAGTCCTGGATTGCAATATACTTTGTTCTTAGAACTGCCTTCGCTGCATCCCACAGAAATTGGGGCTTTGTGCTGTTGTTGTCATTTGTCTCCATATATTGCTTGATCTCTGTTTTAATTTGTCATTAATCCATTGATTATTTAGGAGCATGTTGTGAAGCCTCCATGTGTTTGTGAGCCTTTTTGTTTTCTTTGTTCAATTTATTTCTAGTTCTATACCCTTGTGGTCTGAGAAGTTGTTTAGTACAATTTCAATCTTTTTGAATTTACTGAGGCTGTCTTTGTGGCCTAGGATGTGGTCTATTCTAGAAAATGTTCCATATGCACTTGAGAAGAATGTGTATCCTGCTGCTTTTGGGTGTAGAGTTCTGTAGATGTCTGTTAGGTCCCTCTGTTCTAGTGTGTTGTTAAGTGCCTCTGTGTCCTTACATATTTTCTGTCTGGTTGATCTGTCCTTTGGAGTGAGTGTTGTGTTGAAGTTTCCTAAAATGAATGCATTGCATTTTATTTCCACTTTTCATTCTGTTAGTATCTGTTTCACATATGTCGGTGCTATTGTGTTGGGCGCATAGATATTTATAATAATTATATCTTCTTGTTGTTCTGACCCCTTCATTATTATGTAATGTCCTTCTTTATCTCTTGTTACTTTCTTTGTTTTGAAGTCTATTTTGTCTGATACAAGTACAGCAACACCTGGTTTTTTCTCCCTATTATTTGCATGAAATATCTATTTCCACCCCTTCTCTTTTAGTCTGTGTATGTCTTTGGGTTTGTGGTGAGTCTTTTGTAAGCAGCATAAAGATGGGTCTTATTTTTTCATCCATTCTGTTACTTGGTGTCTTTTCATTGGTGCGTTCTGTCCATTTACATTTAGGGTGCTTATCAGCAGATATGTACTTACTGCCAATGCAGGCTTTGGATTCGTGGTTACCAAAGGGTAAAGCGTAGCTTCTTTTTTCTTATGTATTTTTAAAAATAATTTATTTTAGTATCATTAATCTACAATTACATGTGCAATATTATGGTGATTAAACTACCCCCTTCATCAGGTTCCCCCCACCAACCCCATTATAGTCACTGTCCCTCAGCGTAGTGAGATGCTATAGAGTCACTACTTGTCTTCTCTGAGTTGTACAGCCCTCCCCATGCCCCCCGAACATTACACCTGCTAATCGTAATGCCCCTTTTTCCCGCGTGTCCCTCCCTTCCCACCCATCCTCCCCAGTCCCTTTCTCTTTGGTAACTATTAGTCCGTTCTTGGGTTCTGTGAATCTGCTGCTCTTTTGTTCCTTCAGTTTTTTTCTTTGTTCTTATACTCCACATATGAGTGAAATCATTTGATACTTGTCTTTCTCGGCTTGGCTTATTTAACTGAGCATAATACCCTCTAGCTCCATCCATGTTTTTGCACATGGTAGGATTTGTTTTCTTCTTATGGCTGAATAATATTCCATTGTGTATATGTACCACATCTTCTTTATCCATTCATCTACTGATGGACACTTAGGTTGCTTCCATTTCTTGGCTATTGTAAATAGTGCTGCAATAAACATAGGGGTGCATCTGTCTTTTTCAAATTGGGCTGCTGCATTCTTAGGGTAAATTCCTAGGAGTGGAATTCCTGGGTCAAATGGTATTTCTATTTTGAGTTTTTTGAGGAACCTCCATACTGCTTTCCACAATGGTTGAACTATTTTGCATTCCCACCAGCAGTGTAGGAGGGTTCCCTTTTCTCCACATCCTCGCCAACATTTGTTGTTGTTTGTGTTTTGGATGTTGGCCATCCTCACTGGTGTGAGGTGATATCTCATTGTGGTTTTAATCTGCATTTCTCTGATGATTAGTGATGTGGAGCATCTTTTCATGTGCCTGTTGGCCATCTGAGTTCCTTCTTTGGAGAAGTGTCTATTCATGTCCACTGCCCATTTCTTAATTGGATTATTTACTTTTTGTTTGTTGAGATGTGTGAGTTCTTTATATATTTTGCATGTCAACCCTTTTTCGGATGCGTCATTTATGAATATATTCTGCCACAGTGTAGGATGTCTTTTTGTTCTACTGATGGTGTCCTTTGCTGTACAGAAGCTTTTCAGCTTCATATAGTCCCACTTGTTCATTTTTGCTTTTGTTTCCCTTGCTCGAGGAGATATGTTCATGAAGAAGTCGCTCATGTTTATGTCCAAGAGATTTTTGCCTATGTTTTTTTCTAAGAGTTTTATGGTTTCATGATTTACATTCAGGTCTTTGATCCATTTTGAGTTTACTTTTGTGTATGGGGTTAGACAGTAGTCCAGTTTCATTCTCTTACATGTAGCTGTCCAGTTTTGCCAACACCAGCTGCTGAAGAGGCTGTCATCTCCCCATTGTATATCCAAGACTCCTTTATCAAATATTAATTGACTGTATATGTTTGGGTTAATGTTTGGATTTTATATACTATTCCACTGGTCTGTGGGTCTTTTCTGTGCCAATACCAAATTGTCTTGATTACTGTGGCTTTGTAGTAGAGCTTGAAGTCAGGGAGCGTAATTCCCCGTTTTATTCCTCCTTCTCAGGATTTCTTTGGCTATTCGGGGTCTTTTGTGGTTCCATATGAATTTTTAGAATTATTTGTTCCAGTTCATTGAAGAAAGCTATTGGTATTTTGGTAGGGATTGCAATGAATCTGTAGATTGCTTTAGGTAGTATAGCCATTTTGACAATATTTATTCTACCTAGCCAAGAGCATGGGGTTGATTTCCATTTGTTAGTATCCTCTTTAATTTCTCTTAGGAGTGTCTTGTAGTTTTCAGAGTATAGGTCTTTCACTTCCTTCATTAGGTTTATTCCTAGGTATTTTATTCTTTTTGATGCAATTGTGAATGGAATTGTTTTTCTGATTTCTCTTTCTGTTAGTTCATCATTAGTGTATAGGAAAGCAACAGATTTCTGTGTGTTAATTTTGTATCCTGCAAGTTTGCTGAATTCAGATATGAGTTCTAGTAGTTTTGGAGTGGAGTCTTTAGGGTTTTTTATGTACAATATCATGTCATCTGCAAATAGTGACAGTTTGACTTCTTCTTTACCAATCTGGATGCCTTGTATTTCTTTGTTTTGTCTGATTGCTGTGGGTAGGACCTCCAGTACTATGTTGAGTAACAGTGGGGAGAGTTGGCATCCCTGTCTTGTTCCCTATCTTATGTGTGAAGCTTTCATATTCTCGCTCTTAAGTATGATTTTGGCTGTGGGTTTGTCATATATGGCCTTTATGATGTTGAGGTACTTGCCCCCTATAGCATTTTGTTAAGAGTTTATCATGAATGGATGTTGCACTTTTTCGAATGCTGTTTCAGCATCTATGGAGAGATCATGTGCGTTTTGTTCTTCTTTTTGTAGATGTGGTGGATGTTGTTGATGCATATTCGAGTGTTGTACCATTCTTGCATCCATGAGATAAATCCCACTTGATCATCATGGATTATATTTTTGATGTATTTTTGAATTCGGTTTGCTAATATTTTGTTGAGTATTTTTCATCTATGTTCATCAGGGATAGTGGTCAGTAATTTTCTTTTTTGATCTGGTCTTTGCCTGGTTTAGGTATTAGAGTGTTGCTGGCTTCACTGAATGCATTTGGAAGTATTCCAAATTCAATTTCTTTGCCAGTAATTGGTCTATTCAGATTTTCTGTTTCTTCCTGGGTCAGCCTTGGAAGGATGTATTTTTCTAGAAAAGTGTCCATTTCTTCTAGGTTATCCAGTTTTTTACCATATAATTTTTCATAGTATTGTCTAATAATTCTTTGTATTTCTGTGGTGTCTGTAGTGATTTTTTCTTTCTCATTTCTGATTCCTTTTATGGGTGTAGACTCTCTTTTTTTCTTGAGAAGTCTGGCTAGGGGTTTATCTATTTTGTTTATTTTCTCGAAGAACCAGCTCCTGCTTTCATTGATTCTTTCTATTGTTTAATTCCTCTCAATTTTATTTATTTGTGCTCTAATCTTTATTATGTCTGTCCTCCACTGAGTTTGGACCTCATTTGTTCTTCTTTTTCTTGTTTTGTTAATTGTGAATTTAGACTGTTCATATGGGATTGTTCTTCTTTCCTTAGGAAGGCCTGTATTGCAATATACTTCCCTCTTAGCATGGCCTTCGCTGCGTACCACAGATTTTGCAGTGTTGAATTATTGTTGTCATTTGTCTCAATATATTGCTTGATCTCTGTTTTTATTTGGTCATTGATCCATTGATTATTTAGGAGCATGTTATTAAGCCTCCATGTGTTTGTGGGCTTTTTTGTTTTCTTTGTGTAATTTATTTCTTGTTTCATACCTTTGTGATCTGAGAAGCTGGTGGTACAATTTCAATCTTTTTGAATTTACTGAGGTCTTTTTGTGGCCTAGTATATGATCTATTCTTGAAAATGTTCCATGTGCACTTGAGAGGAATGTGTACCCTGTTGCTTTTGGAATAAATGTTCTGTAGATGTCCGTTAGGTGCATCTCTTCTAATATGTTGTTCAGTGCCTCTGTCTCTTTACTTATTTTCTGTCTGGTTGATCTGTCCTTTGGAGTGAGTGGTGTGTTGAAATCTCCTAAAGTGAATGCATTGCATTCTATTTCCCCCTTTAATTCTGTTAGTACTTGTTTCACATATGTAGGTGCTCCTGTGTTCGGTGTGTATATATTTATAATAGTTTTATCCTCTTGTTGGACTGACCCTTTTATCATTATGTAATGTCTTTCTTTGTCTCATGACTTTCTTTGTTTTAAATCTATTTGGTCTGATAAATGTACTGTAACTCCTGCTTTTTTCTCCCTATTAATTGCATGAAATATCTTTTTCCATACCTTTACTCTCAGTCTGTGTATGTCTTTGGGTTTGAAGTGAGTCTCTTGTAGGCAGCATAAAGATGGGTCTTGTTTTTTTATCCATTCTGTGACTCTGTGTCTTTTGATTGGTGCATTCAGACCATTTACATTTAGGGTGATTATCGATAGGTATGTGCTTATTGCCATTGCAGCCGTTAAATTCGTGGTTACCAAATGTTCAAGGGTAATCCCCTTACTATCTAACAGTCTAATTTAACTCAGTTCGTATGCTATTACAAACACAACCTAAAAGTTCTTTTTTTTTCTGTCCTTTTTATTTCCCCTCCATTCTTAATGTTAGCGATCATATTCTGTACTCTTTGTCCCTTGGGTGACATCTATTTAGCCTTAGGAATACTTCCATCTATAGGAGTCCCTCCTAAATGCACTGTCGAGGTGGTTTGTGGGAGGTAAGTTCTGTCAGCTTTTGCTTCTCTGAAAAATTTTTAATCCCTCTTTCATATTTAAATGATAACCTTACCAGGCTGAGTATTCTTGGTTCAAGGCCCTTCTGCTTCATTTCATTAAATATATCATGCCACTCACTTCTGGCCTTTAAGGTTTCTGTTGAGAAATCTGGTGATAGCCTGATGGGTTTTCCTTTGTATGTGATCTCATTTCTCTCTCTAGCTGGCTTTAATAGTCTGTCCTTATCCTTGGTCTTTGCCATTGTAATTATTATATGTCTTGGTGTTGTCTTCCTAGGGTCCGTTGTGTTGGGAGATCTTTGCATTTCCGTTGCCTGAGAGACTATATCCTTCCCCAGATTGGGGAAGTTTTCAGCAATTACCTCCTCAAAGACAGTTTCTATCCCTTTCTCTCTCTCTTCTTCTTCTGGTACCCCTATCATGCAGATATTGTTCCATTTTGGTTGGTCACAGAGTTCTCTCAATGTTCTTTCATTCTTAGTGATCCTTTTTTCTCTCTTTACCTCAGCTTCTTTGTATTCCTCTTCTCTAATTTGTATTCCATTTACTGTCTCTTCTACTACATCTAATATGCTTTTAAATCCCTCCATTGTATGTTTCGTTTCGGGTATGGAATTTCTTAATGATTGAATCTCCATCTTAAATTTGTCCCTGAGTTCTTGAATATTTTTCTGTACCTCCATGAGCATGTCTATGATTTTTATTTTAAACTCTCTTTCAGGATGATTGGTGAGTTCAGTTTCATTTGGTCCTTTATTTGTGGTTTGTGAGATTTTGTTTTGAACCATATTCCTTTGATGTTTCATAATTCTGTGTGGCGCCTCTTTTGTGCCCAGAAGCTTTAGTCTCTGGAGCTGCTCAGGCTCTAGAGTGGGGTTGGGGCTTGTAGGGGAGTGGCGCTGGTGCTTGGCGGGAGGAAGGAGCTGTTTACTGATTTCCGGCTGCAGTGCCTGTCTCCAGTATCAGAGCCAGTGGGCTGAGCACACAGGTGTAAGCCTCTGTGCTTAGTGTCTGTAGCTATTGTAGTTGGGGCCTCCCTCTGGCTGGCCTGATGCCAGGGCAGTGAGTGCTGGTTTGTGAGCAGGTGCCGGCAGGCCAGGAGGAAGGCGCAGCAAGCTGCGTTTCACAGTGGGGGGCCTTGGAGCTGAGTAGGCAGCCACGGGGGTGGAGCACCTGAAGATCCTCAAAGTTCCCAACCTGCTGGGCATAGTGCACCCAGACAACCTTGTCCACCTATTGCTTCTCTCGTGCAGCATGCTCTGTGCAAACCCCACGCCTTCAACAGCCCTCTCACTGCTAGGAAGCCTCTCAGACTGCCCGTCTTTCCTTTATCCCAGAGGGGCCGGATGTGGATCACCGTCCTCCACAAATGCCCAGAATCTCTGTCTCTGAAGCACTCCGCCTGTCCCAGCTCCCCACCCCATCAACCTCCAGAGCACTACACAATGTAGGCTTGTGCTCCAAAGCTGAGCTCTAGGGCTGGGTGTTCAGCAGTCTTAGGATTCCACACCCTCCCCACTCTGTTTCTCTTCCTTCCGTGGGTGAGCTGTGGTGAGGAAAGTGCTTGTGTCCCGCTGGATCAAGGCTTTCATACGTTACCCTGTTTCGTGAGGTCTGCTCTCTTCATGAGGTCTATAGGCAGTCTGGTGCAGCCTTCTTTCCTGTTGCTGTTTTAGGGCTAGTTGTATTAACTATATTTTCACACTATATGTGGTTTTAGGAGGAGTTCTCTGTCTCACCTCTCACGCCGCCATCTTGAATCTCTCACATGATCTTTTTTTAAGGTTGCGCCCATCCCTGGTGTCTCTGTTGTGTCCAAATTTCCTCTTATAAAGGACACCAGTCGGACTGGATTAGGGCCCACCCTAATGGCCTCATTTTAATTTCACCTCTTTAAAGACTCTGTCTCCAAGTACAGTCACATTCTGAGGTGCTGGAAATAAAGGCTTCAACACATGAATTTTGAAAGAACACAGTTCAGTCCATACAACAAGGAAAAGTTTTACTCTATGAGTAAAAAAATCAGGATATAATATTTAGTGTGACCCTAACTGTGTCAGCATTTGCAGCAAAAGGCTGGAAGGAAATGCTAAAAAATATTAGCAATAGTTTACTTAGAGTTATGAATCATTAAACTTTTTTCTTCTTCATGCATGCCTTTATTTTCCAGTTTTTCTACAATAAGCATGTATTCTTTAATGAGAAAAATGCAATAGCAGTTACATTTAAAAAATTTACTCCTTTTCCCCCCTAATTCTATGACTAAATCAACTTACCTTCAAGAACAGAAGATAAGGAGAGATAAAGGTGGCAGAATAATTGGTATCAATTGTTAAATTATAAGTGGCATTCTGCTTAAGTCAAGCACTAGTGAGGTTGATTATGTTGATTGGATCTCCTTTGAAATGATTAGAAATGACTTGTTTTTATGTACGAAGGGGGTCAAAAGGTACAAATTTCTGATTATAAAATGAATAAGTCATGATGATATAATGTACAGCATGGTGACTATAGTTAATAATACTGTACTGAATATTTGAAAGGTGCTAGGAGAGTTGGTCTTGAAAGTTCTCCTCACAAGAAAAATAATTCAGTAACTGTATGGTGATGGATATAAACTGTACTTATTGTGGTGATCATTTTGCAGTATATACAAATATCAAATCATTACATTATATACCTGAACTAATATAATTATATCAATTATACCTCAACTTAAAAAAACAAAACAAACAATTTGTTTTATAACCTGAAAATCTGTGGATTAGATTCTGGACTGTAATAACACCACCATCCACTACCTCATAATGAGGCCCTTCTAGAACATTTCATCTGGGCCCTCCTTTGACATATAACTGTAAATTCCCATCCTGAGAAGATATTTAAGTTAAAGCATCCATATCATGCACTTTTGACTGCTATTTTTCCTCTTTCTATGGGACCAGACTAAAAGAGATGTCAAAGTAGGAACTTTGTAGTGCCGTGGTCTACCACATTCACTCTGCTGTGATGTTATGTCTCACTATATGAGCACACAGCTACCAAGCAACTGTTTCCAGATACCTTTATGATCACATCCATTTCTCACATTAGTTTATTTGTGCCTGCTTACTGCCATCTTTGGGAGGCTCTTTCTTCCCACAGAGAGCTCTCAGCTCTGAAACTTACATACTTCTGCCATTTCTTCAGAAGGAGCTGGTTCATCCAACTCTACCATCCACCCTGGGTGCATTTTGTCTTATCTAGTTCAAAGGTCCTTGCATCATATTGGCTCCCCTCCATGAGGCAAACTTGCAGAATATGTAACTAAGGAGACATAATCTAGATGAAGGGCAACATGGTTTTTATTAAAGCATTAACATTCTTAATATTAAGAGCTTATTAAAAGGTTAGTAGGTAGGCATATAGTTGAGAAACCAGCAGATGGAATCTAATTAAACTTCTAAACACTTTTTGAGAAGCTTTTATATCAAAGATAATTAAATGGGTGAAGGAGCTGAACAGACACTTCTCCAAACAAGAAATTCAGATGGCCAACAGACACATGAAAAGATGCTCCCCATCACTAATCATCAGGGAAATGCAAATTAAAACGACAATGAGATATAACCTCACACTAGTAAGGATAGCCAGCATCCAAAAGACTAAGAACAACAAATGCTGGCGAGGATGCGGAGAAAGGGAAACCCTCCTACACTGCTGGTGGGAATGTAAGCTAGTTCAGCCATTGTGGAGAGCAATATGGAGGGTCCTCAAAAAACTGAAAATGGAAATACCATTTGACATGGTAATTCCACTCCTTGGAATTTATCCAAAGAATACAACTTCTCAGATTCAAAAAGACATATGCACCCCTATGTTTATCGTAGCACCATTTACAATAGCCAAGATATGGAAGCAACTTATGTCCATCAGTAGATGAATGGATAAAGAAGAGGTGGTATATATACACAATGGAATACTATTCAGCCATACAAAGGAAACAAATCCTGCCATTTGCAACAACATGGATGGAGCTGGAGGATATTATGCTCAGTGAAATAAGCCAGGTGGAGAAAGACAAGTGCCAAATGATTTCGCTCATTTGTGGAGTATAACAACGAAGCAAAACTGAAGAAACAAAATAGCAGCAGACTCAGAGACTCCAAGAAGGAACTAGTGGTTACCAAAGGGGAAGGGTGTGGGAGGGCGGGTGGGGAGGGTGTGAGAAGGGGACTGAGGGGTGTTATGTTTAGTACACATGGTGTGAGGGGTCACGGGGAAAACAGTGTAGCACAGAGAAGGCAAATAGTGAATCTGTGGCATCTTACTACTCTGAAGGACAGTGACTGCATTGGAATATGGGTGGGGACTTGATAATATGGGTAAATGTAGTAACCACATTGTTTTTTCATGTGAAACCTTCATAAGAGTATATATCAATAATACCTAAATAAAAAAAATATGTGTATGTAATATTTTTAAATAAACTCAATGAGAGATGAGTATGACCCAAGAAAAACTATAGAACTCAACTTAGAAATATTAAATGACTTTAATCAGAAGACATCTTTGGTTTCTGAATAGAAAAACTGAATATAAGAATATTAGTTCTTTTAAAATGAATTCATGAATGTATTGTGACTCCATTCAGAATCTCAACAAAATTTTCCTGGAAACTCAATGCAGTCAGTTCTGCTAAAAGCAATATGTACATTTATAAAAATCACCCAGCTATGCAAAATTGTCCAACAAAACTCACTTGGCTTATGGGAAAGATGGGGTTAGAGGCGCAACACTAAAGATCTTTGTCAGTGACACAGAAAAGGAAGTTAAGGATAATGGTATCACAGTTTTACACATGTTAAATGATAAAAAATACATGAATACTACAACAAATATGGCCTTTTACCTTAAGAAAGATCTAAGGTTTTCTTGTGGAAGTGGGCATTAAATGGTTTTAGCTGTAAATTATTGCGAAGTGCTAGAAAGAGCGTTATCTGAAAGGTGACAGAAAGTTGTAATGCCAGATGTGGATGGGTGTGACTCATTGCACACCTGGTGAGGTGATGGAGCTGGTAGATGTCTGTAGTATATACCTGTGTTCACTGTCTGTATTCCCACGCAGTTTGGTTAATCTGGGTGTTTTCTGTATTCATTGACTCTTTCCCACAGATGCAATTGCATATAAGCAAAGGTGCAATGTACATTCTGCTTAATATTGTTGACCGATATGTCAATCACTTTGGAAAAGACTCACATTTTCAAAACAAGCATTGTAACAGAAATGACTGTAAAATGACTGCTGCATGATGAAAAATAAACTGCTTGAAGTACTTTGTAAAGGAGCAAGTCTTACCTTAGCAAATTTTAAAATATGTTAAAGCACCTAATATTTAAAATGTTGTACCAGGAGAAGAAACTAGAAACCACATAAATGTGCATAAATAGGGAGCTGGATAAATAAATTCTGGGTCATCCATACCGTGGAACACTAGACAGCCATTTATTTAATAGAGTAAAGGGGGTCAGTGACTACTGATCTGGAAAGCAATCCAAAATATATTCATAAGAAAATATGAAGATAAAAAGAAGTAGGACAACAAAATATTAGCAAACCGAATTCAAAAATACATCAAGAGGATCACACACCATGATCAAGTGGGATTCATCCCAGGGATGCAAGGATGGTACATTCGAAAATCCATCAACATCATCCACCACATCAATAAAAAGAAGAACAAAAACCACATGATCATCTCCATAGATGCTGAAAATGCATTTGACAATACTCAGCATCCATTCATGATTAAAACTCTCAACAAAATGGGTATAGAGGGCAAGTACCTCAACATCATAAAGGCCATATATGACAAACCCACAGCTAACATCATACATAACGGCGAGACGCTGAAAGCTTTTCATCTAAGATCGGGAACAAGACAGGGATGCCCACTCTCTCCACTGTTATTCAACATAGTACTGGAGGTCCTAGCCCCAGCAATCAGACAAAACAAAGACATACAAGGCATCCAGATTGGTAAAGAAGAAGTCAAATTGTCACTATTTGCAGATGACATGATATTGTACATAAAAAACCCTAAAGACTCCACTCCAAAACTACTAGAAATAATATCTGAATTCAGCAAAGTTGCAGGATACAAAATTAACACACAGAAATCTGTTGCTTTTCCTATACACTAATGATGAACTAACAGAAAGAGAAATCAGAAAAACAATTCCATTCACAATTGCATCAAAAAGAATAAAATACCTAGGAATAAACCTAATGAAGGAAGTGAAAGACCTATACCCTGAGAACTACAAGACACTCCTAAGAGAAATTAAAGAGGACACTAACAAATGGAAATGCATCCCATGCTCTTGGCTAGAAAGAATAAATATTGTCAAAATGGCTATACTACCTAAAGCAATCTACAGATTCAATGCAATCCCTATCAAACTACCAACAGCTTTCTTCAATGAACTTGAACAAATAATTCTAAAATTCATATGGAACCACAAAAGACCCCGAATAGCCAAAGCAATCCTGAGAAGGAGGAATAAAACAGTGGGAATTACACTCCTTGACTTCAAGTTCTACTACAAAGCCACAGTAATCAAGACAATTTGGTATTGGCACAAAAACAGACCCACAGACCAGTGGAACAGAATAGAAAATCCAAACATTTACCCAAACATATACAGTCAATTAATATTTGATAAAGGAGCCTTGGATATACATTGGGAGATGACGGCCTCTTCAGCAGCTGGTGTTGGAAAAACTGGACAGCTACATGTAAGAGAATGAAACTGGACTACTGTCTAGCCCCATACACAAAGGTAAACTCAAGGTGGATCAAAGACCTGAATGTAAGTCATGAAACCATAAAACTCTTAGAAAAAATATAGGCAAAAATCTCTTGGACATAAACATGAGCGACTTCTTCATGAACATATCTCTCTGGGCAAGGGAAACAAAAGCAAAAATGAACAAGTGGGACTATATCAAGCTGAAAAGCTTCTGTACAGCAAAGGACACCATCAGTAGAACAAAAAGACATCCTACAGTATGGGAGAATATATTCATAAATGACGTAACCGATAAGGGGTTGACATCCAAAATATATAAAGAACTCACGCACCTCAACAAACAAAAAGTAAATAATCCAATTAAGAAATGGGCAGAGGACATGAATAGACACTTCTCCAAAGAAGAAATTCAGATGGCCAACAGGCACATGAAAAGATGCTCCACATCACTAATCATCAGAGAAATGCAGATTAAAACCATAATGAGATACCACCTCACACCAGTGAGGATGGCCAACATCCAAAACACCAACAACAAATGTTGGTGAGGAGGTGGAGAAAGGGGAACCCTCCTACACTGCTGGTGGGACTGCAAATTAGTTCAGCCATTGTGGAAAACAGTATGGAGGTTCCTCAAAAAACTCAAAATAGAAATACCATTTGACCCAGGAATTCCACTCCTAGGAATTTACCCTAAGAATGCAGCAGCCCAGTTTGAAAAGACAGATGCACCCCTATGTTTATCGCAGCACTATTTACAATAGCCAAGAAATGGAAGCAACCTAAGTGTCCATCAGTAGATGAATGGATAAAGAAGAGGTGGTACATATACACAATGGAATATTATTCAGCCATAAGAAGAAAACAAATCCTACCATTTGCAACAACATGGATGGAGCTAGAGGGTATTATGCTCAGTGAAATAAGTCAAGCTGAAAAAGACAAGTATCAAATGATTTCACTCATATGTGGAGTATAAGAACTAAGAAAAAAAACTGAAGGAACAAAACAGCAGGAGACTCACAGAACCCAAGAACGGACTAATAGTTACCAAAGGGAAAGGGACTGGGGAGGATGGGTGGGAAGGGAGGGGCAAGGGGGAAGAAGGGACATTACGATTAGCAGGTGTAATGTTCGGGTGGCACGGGGAGGTCTGTACAACCCAGAGAGGACAAGTAGTGACTCTATGGCATCTCACTATGCTGATGGACAGTGACTGCAATGGGGTTGGGGGGGTGGGGGTCCTGATGAATGGGGTAGTGTAATCACCATTCTATTACTCATTTAATTGTAGATTAATGATATCAAAATAAACTTATTAAAAAAAAGGGCATGTATGTTTATATTATGCATGTATTTTCTTGTATAGACACAGTCTGGAAGAAAGCAAAGGAAACTTAACAGTGGGGATATCACACTGGGTAAGAGTAGATTTCTTACTTTCTCTCTTCTCTCTCAATCCCTCATGAGCATGTTTTGCTTTTATAATTTTTAAATTAAAAACTAACTTTAATGTGCTGGCATAAAAGTAGACGTAGATCAATGGAAAAATAGAAAATCCATGTTAGTATATTTAAGAATTTATGATATAATTAAGGAGGCATCATCAAGCAAGGAAAGGATGACTCATGAATTTATCAGGCCAACCAATCTGTATTTTGACAAAAATTCAAGTTATTTTTATATATACTGTTAAAAAGATACAAGCCTAACAAGGGGTCACTTCTGCTAGGCCAAGCCACCCAACCAGGGCCTAATACTTAACCCCAATTACAGTTTCAGCCTCCCCTAGAAATGTAGTCAGTCAGGAATTTTCTGGTCAGCATAACTGAGAAAGCAATGTCACAGGAGCTTTCTCTGTCTTCCTGAAAAAGATGTGGTAAATCTGCGTTATAGGACCCCTTGTGCTTCCCCCTAAGAGAAGGTGACCTTGCCAGAAGCAATCCCTTCTTTTTTTTTTGCCAGTAACTTTATTCCTCCCCTCCCCTGTCTATAAAACCTTCCATTTTGTACAAATCTTGAGAGCATCTCTTTACTTGCTAGAGGGAATACTGCCCAATTCATGAATCGCTTAATAAAGCCAATTAGATCTTCAAATTTACTTGCATGGAGTTTGTTTTTGAACAGTACATTTCATACACCAAAATAAATTCCAAGCAGATTACAGACTTGAGTAGAAAAAGCAAGGTATCATCCAAATAAGGGTGATCATTTTTGAACTTTAAATTTTTAAAAATTCAAACCTATGGGTAATTTGAGTAGTGTAATAAATACCCACATACTATTCACTTAGATTCACTGATTGTCAGCATTTGCCACATTTGCTTTCTCTCTGTCCCTCTACACACTCTTCATGTGCATGCTTGTGCACACACACATATGCACATTAGTTTTGCTGAAACATTTGTGGCCTCATGACACTTCATCCCTAAATACTCAGCAGGTATCTCCTAAAGACAAGGACGTTCTCCTCCATGACCTCAATACCACTGTCATGCACAGGAAAATTAAGATTGATAGGATATTGTCTTCTAACACACAGTCCACATTCAAATTGCCCCAATAGCCCCCATAATGTCCTTTATAGATGTACTTTTTAAAAATTTCATTCAAAGGTCCACTTGAGGAACATGCACTTTAAAATGTCATGGTTTTTTTAGTTGCCTTTAATCTAAAATAGTCCCCCTATTTATTTTTCTTTTGTCTATCAGGCCATTTACAGAGTTCTGGCCATTTGTTTTTTGTAGACTTTCTGATAATCTGGATTCATGGGATTCTTTCCTCATGACTAGATTTAGGTTAAAAAAATTTGGCAAAATTATATCATGGATGATAGGTACTTTCTCTTACATCACATGTAGAAAGACACATAATGTCAGTTTGTCCAATTATTTGTGATGCTAAGTTTGATTATTTGGTAAAGGCTGCCCCCCGCCCCCTCCTCCAGATCTCCTACTGTACAGGTTCCATTCTAGGCAGAATTTTGGCCCCTATGATCTTCTTGCCCCGTGAATGTGTTACATTACATGGCAAAAAGGACTTTGCGGATATATTAAGGTTACCGATCCTTGAAATAGGGAGATTGTCTTCGATTATCTCAGTGGACCCAGTGTAATCACATAATGTGCATATGTGTGTGTGCACATGCATGCACATGAAGAGTGTGTAGAGGGAGAGAGAGAAAGCAAATGTGGCAAATGCTGACAATCGGTGAATCTAAGTGAACAGTATGTGGGTATTTATTATACTACTCAAATTATCCATAGGTTTGTAGCAGAGGGGAAATCAGAGAGATTCAGAGCAGGAGAAGGAGCTGATGCATTGTGGCTTGGAAATGGAACACACTACATGTTAAGGAAATGGGGACCTCAGTCCTACAACTGAATGCAACAAAATTTTGCCAACAACTTGAATGAATTTGGAAGCGGATTCTTCCCCAGACATCTAATTTAGGAATGCAGATACTTTGATTTTATCCCCATGAGACCCTGAGCAAAGAATCCAGTCTTGCTGGGCTGGTCTTCTGACCTATATGAAATGTGGAATAATAAATTTGTTTTAAGCTGATAATTTGTTATGGCAGAAATAGAAAATTAATAAAGGTACCTTTCTCTTTGTAATTAATATGTAATCAGTGTAGTGGTGTGGGCGGGGTACCTTTGGATCATGTGAATATCCTGTTTCCCAATACTCAGGATCATTTATTGATTATCACTGAATCAGTTGCTACTGTGATGACGGCAAAATGGTGATTTCCTAAGTCTAGGATTTCTGGCAGATTTGTTAGCTGACGTTCTCCTATAAAGAGCTTCCCCCTTGCCTTTTAAAATTATCACTATGCACTTATGAATTCTTTTAAAATTCAGTATGTTATCCAATACTATTAGTATCCTTTTGAAATTAAGATTGACAACTTTGAAAACTAAATTCCAAAAATTTAATATGTTCACATTCTATGTGTTAAAAAAAATGAAACAAGCCCCAAATGGAGTTATTCGCAACCCAGCAACAACAAACTAAGACTTAATTACAGTTTCAACCTACCCCAGGAATGTGACCTTTTAACAGTTAATCTGAAATTTCCTGATTAGCGTTTGTGGGGTAATCTGCATGATAATAACCCTGTGAGTCCCTTCCTTCCCAAAGGAAGATGCCCTGGCCTGAAAAGAATCCATTCTTTTCTTTTGCTAACATCTTATTTGCCCCACCCTCCTGCCTGTGACAACCTTCTTTTCATCCATCTCCCAGAGCAGCTCTCTACTTGCTAGGTGGAGTGCTACCCTATTAATGAATTGCTTAATAAAGTCAATTAGATCTTCCAATTTACTGAGTTGTGTTTTTTAACAAATGACCCAGCAAGTCCAATGCTAGGTTTATACCCAACAGGAATGTGCGCATGTATTCAGCAAATAATATGTACTGGAATGTTTACAACAGAATTATTTGTAGTAGCCAAAACCTGGAAACTAACCAAATGTCAATCAACAAGGTAGAAGGAATAAATTATGATATATTCCCACAAAAAAATGCTATACATTTGAGAATGAGTGATCAACAATGACACACAACAACATGGATGAATCTCAGAATGTTAATGTTATGTGAACTTCCTCAGTCTGGTAAATGGCATCTACAAAAACCCACAGCTACCAACATACTTAATGGTGAAAAACTGAATGCTTTCCCCTTGTAATCAGGAACAAGGCAAGGATGTCTACTATCACCACTTCTCTTCAACATTGTACTGCAAGTTCGTGCTAGAACAATTGGGCAAAGGAAAGAAATAACAGACATCCAGGTTGGAAATGATGAAGTAAAACTGATTGGGCAAAGGAAAGAAATAACAGACATCCAGGTTGGAAATGATGAAGTAAAACTGTCTCTATTTGCAGATGACATGATCTTGTATATAGTGAGTCCTAAGGAATCCATTAAAACACCATTACAACTAATAAGTGAGTTCAGCTAGGTTGCAAGGTATGAGATCAATGTACAAATATCAATTATCTATAGAAGCAATGAACAAACTATGAGCAAAAATGAAAAATTAAACTAAGAAAAGAATTCCATTTACACTAACATAAAAAAGAATAATATACTTAGGATTACATTTATCAAAAGTAGTACAGACCTACACTCTGAAAACTACAAAATATTGTTACCAGAAATTAAAGAAGGCTTTAAAAAATGGAAAGACATTCCATGTTCACGGAGGAAAGAGTTGATATTGTTAGATCGATCTATGGATTTAAGACAGTACCCATCAAAATTCCAGCTGTGTTCTTTGCAGAAATATGGTCCTAAGTTTCAAATGGGAATTCAGGGGAATTGTCTAAAATAGACAAAACCACCTTAAAAAAGAACAAGGAGGACTCACAAGTCCCAATTTGAAAACTGACTACAAAGCTACAGTAATCAAGACAGTGTGGTAGTGGCATAAGGATAGACATATATATCAATGGAATGGAATCAAGACCATAAATAAATCCTCACATTTGTGGCCAATTGATTTTTGACAAGGGAACCAAGACAATTCAGTGGGGGACATAATAGTGTTTTCAATAAATGGTATTGGGACACTTGATATCAACATGCAAAATAATGGCTTTACAGCCCCTATTCACACCTTGTACAAGAATTAACTCGATTAACAAAAATTAATTGAAGACATAAATATAAGAGGCAAAACCATAAAACTCTTGAGGGAAACATAGCTGTAAATCTTTGTGACCGTGGTCACAAAGGTAATGGTTTCTTACATATGACACTTAAAGCAGAGGCAATCAAAGAAAAAAATAGATACTTTGGTCTTTATCAAAATTAAAAATTTTTGTATATCAAAAGACACTATGAAGTAAGTGAAAAGATAGCCCATATACTGGGCAAAAATATTAGCAAGCCTTATATCTGAAGAATCTAGTGTCAGATTATACAAAGAACTCTTAAAACTCAACAATATAAAGACAACCCAATTAAAAATGGGCAAAGGATTTGAATAAAGTTTTCTTCAAAGAAGACATAGAAATGGCCAATAAGCAAATGAGAAGATGCTCAACATCATTAGTCATTAGGGAAATGCAAATCAAAACCACAGGGAGATACCTCTTCACACTTACTGGGATGGGTACAATCAAGAAGATGGCTTAAATCAACTGCTAGTAAGAATGTGGAGTAATTAGAATACTCATTTGGTGCTGGTGGGAATGTAAAGTGGTACAGCCTTTGTGGAAAACAGTCTGGTAGTCCCTAAAAAGGTTAAACATAAAGTTACCATATGACACAGCAATTCTACTTCTAGGTATATACTCAAAAGAATTTAAAACATATGTCCACCGAAAAGCTTGTACACTAACCCTCATAGCAGCATTCTTCATAATAGCCAAAAACAACAACAACAAAAAAAACAAAAAAAGAAACAACCAAATTGTCCATTGGCTAATGAATGGATGAAAGTATAAAATGCAGTATTTCCATGCAATGAAATATTATTTGGCTATGAAAAGGAATGAAGTACTTATACATGGTACAGCATGGATGAACCTTGGGAACATCATGCTAAATGAATGAAGCCAGTTCAGAAAAGGTCACATACTATCTGATTCCATTTACGTGAAATATCCAAAATAGGCAAACTTATAAAGCCCCAATGCAGAATTATGGTTGCTTAGGGCTGTAGTGAGGGGGTTGGGAGGAAATGGGGAATGACTGGAATGGGAACAGGGTTTCTTTTTGGAGTCACGAAAACGTTCTAAAATTGATTGTAGTGATGGATGCACAACTCTGTGACTATACTAAAAGTTACTGAATACATTTTAAAAGGGTAAATTTTATGGTATGTGAATTTTTTCTCAATTAAGAAAAGAGTACATACTGTATGATATTTATATAAAATACAAAAGCAAGTTTAAAAAGAAGTCTAGGCTTTTAGAAGTCAGGACAGAGGTTATCCTTGTGGAGTGGGGGCTAATAACTGGAAGGAAGCAGGAAAGGGATTTCTGGGGTACTGACAATGCTTTGTTTTTTGATGTGGGTGCTGTTATATGCGTGTGTTCATCTTGTGAACATTCCTTGAGCTGTATACTTATGATACCAGTGTAGACAATTCATGTGTCTATCATACCTTAATAAAAAGTGTAATGAATTTAAACTTTGAATAAAAGTAACAAACACCAGAAAATACTTGAATCAACTCTCACAAAAGAAAGGTTAATATCAATAATAAAGAACTCATTCTAATTTATAAGGAAAGACCAAGACGCAAATACCTGAGCTGGAAAAAGAAACTATATGAATAAACAATTTCCAAAATAAATATTAATTACAAAGAGAATGAACTTCTTTCTACTTTTATTTTATTTTATTAGCAAAAAAAATTGTTTAAATTATAGATATGCTAGTGAGGTTGTGGTAAAGCTGGTTTACTCTGTCATGGCTGACAGCACTGCAAAGTGATACAAATCCTTTGGCAAGCACTGTAACAAATATAAAAGTTCATGTTCTTTATCTTTGTCTCAATAATCCCACTCCTGGGAATGAAACCTAAGAAAGTAGTTCAACTAAATAGAAACATTTGTATTAATGAAGGTGTTCTTTAGAATAAAGGAAAACTGGAAACAACCTGAATAAATGTTTATATGGTTAAATAAATAATTGTACATTGGTGCTGTAGAATATTATGCAACCACTAACAATGATAATTTTGAATACTAGTAGTAATTTGAAAAAAATTTGATCATGAAAAAGGAGAATGCAAAATTATATGGTAATTTACATGACATTATTTAATGATATGAAATTTATATAATTTAGTATATCATTAAAATATATGATTATATATATATATATATATATATAGAGAGAGAGAGAGAGAGAGAGAGAGAGAGAGAGACCATAACAGAGCATGCATAAGCACAAATAATTGGGTTGTTAGGAATTATGGGTGACTTTTTTTGTAGCTTTCATTAGTGTTAAATTGTTTCAAAATAAAAACAAACAAAAAATTCAGTGTTTTGCACCTGGCCATTGTACCACAAGAAAGAGATTGAAGTTGGGGGAAGTCCGTAATTGTGGACACCATGGAACTTCTGGAAAAATAAAAGCTGAAGAAGGAAATACAGTTAAATTCTACAAATTAACAAAAGGGATGAATAATTGAATGAGAACAGTTCTTTACAAAATCTTGGAATGCTAAAATTGAGTACCTATTAAGTCCACTGTTGGACTTGGCTGGTGTGAGTTTATGACCAATGATAAGAATTATTGTTCACATATTGGGTAATAAATTTATGACACCCATTACTCCAAGAGGGAGTCATCCATTACCCAACCATATCTTCTACTGCTGCCTAACACTGCACTTGCTAGGCTGGTTTCTACATTGGCCCCTGACTTGACTTCATCCTTCTTTGTAGGTCCAAAGTTCATCCAGCTTTCATCCTTCAAGACTCAGCTTGAGTCCCTGCCTACCTCCCTCCTCAACCCCTTACAAACTAAGAGGACTTTTTGATATATTCCAGTCCATACTGTTGATTTCTTCCCCTGAATCTTTATAACACCAATTCTTCAATTAATCTCATAATCAAATCACCTAATCTAAGCAACTAAATCATTATCATACACCCTAATATATTATTCTGAATATGTGTCAAGTTTTTATTGAATACTTCCCATATACCAGGCAGGAAGAGCCGACTTCATAATCTCATCTGTGCATCACGACAACCCTTTGAAAAATGTATTATATCCAGAAACTGAGGCTCAGAGCTTTTAGATAATTTGCTCAAAGTCACAGTGGCTGAGCTGGGTATCTAACCTAGGTCTAACTCCAAAGAGGGCAGTCCTAACTATAATGTGATACTTTTTCAGTTGTACTGTGTGTGTTTTCTCTCCCTAACTAGATTTTTAAGACTAGGAGGGCAAGGATTTTATTTTATGTTGCCTTTATAGTCTCTTCTTTGCTGCACTAGCTGCTATGCACATAGTCAGTGCTCAATAAATAACTTCAGGAATGCTAAAATGGAGCTGTAGCTAGCTGGAAATAACCAATTGCTTCAAAAACGATTTAGATTTTAGACAGATCATGGGTGACCTCTTCATAACTGGCTTATTTAAAAGAAATGATATTTGGATCCATCCTTAATCTGAGATGTCTTGGTGAAGGAGAACCACACCTTCACAATCCTTGTTACTCCATTATGACTGAGAACTGATTGGGTTGCATGGAGTTGTGGATCCGACACCCAGTGTGATCATTCTTTGACTTTTTGGCTCCTCTTCTGTTTCCCAGAAACTCCTAGCCCAGAAGGGCCTGTCTCAGTGCTGGCGCTTCTCCCTGTTTGGCCCTGCTTGCCTCCTCTTCCTGTACATTTAAATAAAGTATGTAGTACCTATGGGAGGCAGGTATTGAAGTCCAATAGGCCAGGTTTTATCAGTAAGGTGGTCAGCAAATGTTTGTGGTGTAATGTCAGGCAAGTCGTGGCCCTGCACCTCAGCATATTCATCATAAAATGGAATTAAATAAGCTCCCTCCTCCAGTGTTTCAATATTGTCACAATTTCATATTTAACAGTTAACATTTATAGGCAGCTGGAGGTACACTGGTGAGATCGAGCCCAGAAATCTGGATGGGATTAACTATTTGTGTACAGGTGGTGGTTGAAATCATCTTCCCTTCTCTAGCTGACTGCATTAGAAACACCTAGAGCCGAGGGTGAGAGCTGAGGGGTGGGAGTCAGATGGCTGTCCATAATCTGGTATGGTACTCGGAAAGATTACAGGCGTGAGGGAAAGGTTCGTAGAAAAGTCAGCTGAGGAAGACTGTAGGAGAGCGAGTTGGAGACTCCCTAGGCTCTTTTCCCCTCCCTCTCTTCCTTCTCCCCCTCCCCCACCCCTGCCACTCGCTGATTCTGACTACCTAGGTATAAAGGTAGAGAATCCCCTGGGATCTCTGGCCAGGAAGCCTCTCATTGTCCTGCTCTGACGCTAAGCTAGGAGAATGGGAAACGGCTGTGCTCCCCTCTTTCTCGCTCTTTGCCACGCGGGTCCTGCAAGCGGTTAGCAGCAGTTTCAGGCCGCACGCAATCCTTTCTGCAAAGCCGAGGACTGAGTGTGTGTGCTGTGCGTTATGTGCTGTGTGCTGTGTGTTGTGTGTCGGGAGGAGGGTTGGGGGTGGGGTTCCGTGACGTTCCCGGCTCCGCCTCTCGGTGCATATAAGGGGCGCTTGGCGCGCAACGACCCCAAGCAGCAGCTTCGAAGCCTGACCCCCTGAACTCGGCATCCCCAACCCAAGTCGGCTTAACTCAGATTCACCGAACCCGATCGGAGACTCTCTGCTTCCAGGGCTCGCAAAAGCCCTCTGGTAAACCTTGGGGGCCGACACGTGTGTCGGAGGGGGACGGTGAGGGTCCGGGCATACCTAGGATTCTCGGGCAAACATGGCATGCAGTTGCATCAGCGCGGCCGTGACCTGTTGCTGGCGAGACCCCAGCCCTGGCAGCCAAGGCTTCCATCTCCACCCCAGCCCCAGACCGCTTCTAGATGGGGGCATAAGAATCTGGGAGCCTAGTCGGGGGGCATAGGGTGGAACCCCATGGCTCTGGGGCGAGCAATGTCGGGCTGCTCGGTGGCCCGGGCCCCTCTCGGGGAGCGTCTCCAAATCTTTAGATGTCGAAGCCCCGCCCCACTGTTGATGGCTTGCTGGTCAGCCTAGTGGGGCGGGAGGAAGTGGGGGAACATTTGCTTACTCCCCTGGGCGACCGCAGCGCCTGTTCCGCGGTGTGGCTTGGTGAGGAGGGATGGAATTAAGTCGGTGCTCACTTTTGATCTGTAGCAAACGTGGGTCCTCCTTCCCTCCCTCTGGCGATCTAGGAGCCTTACCAATTAAGTAGCCCCGGGGGCTCCCGGGGAAGCGCTCAAAGTCGACGCGGATATACGGTGTGAGATGGGCCTTCTCCCCAGAGTTGCTGGCTCCGCCTGGGTTGAGTTCTGTTAATTCCCAAGGAGCTACAGGCCAAGCAACAGGCACAGATGGGGCTCCATGGTTCCTGGGCTGGGGTCTAGGATAAACCTGATAGTTACTCGGCCAGAGAAAGAGGAGACTAATACTGAGTGAGCACCTACTAGGTGCCGGGCCACTGGACTATAGGGGTTTTCACACGTCTTTAATGAAACGTCCTTCCACAAACCTGTGGGGTATTGTTGTTCCTACTTGTAGAGGAAGAAACTGAGGTCTCGGGAAAATGACTTGCCTTTGTCCCTTCAGTAGCCGCCTCCCCCTCCCCCGGCACAGCTCCTGGGGCTGGTGGAGTGGGTATTGTAATTCACTCCGAGAGCTTAAGGAAAATGAGCCCTACTGAAGGGCTTTTGTCATGTTTTTCACCAGATCCTAGAATCCTCTTCAGTTCCAGCAAGAATGCTGTGGCGAGCTCTTCGCAGATTGGGTCAAAAGCTGGTGCGCAGACGTACCCTGGAGCCAGGCGTGACTGAGACTCGCTTTGCCAGATGCCTGAGCACTCTGGATTTGGTGGCCCTGGGTGTGGGCAGCACATTGGGGGCGGGCGTGTATGTCCTGGCTGGTGAGGTGGCCAAAGATAAAGCAGGACCATCCATTGTGATCTGCTTTTTCGTGGCTGCCCTGTCTTCTGTGTTGGCTGGGCTGTGCTATGCGGAGTTTGGTGCCCGGGTTCCCCGTTCGGGTTCTGCGTATCTGTACAGCTATGTCACTGTGGGTGAACTCTGGGCCTTCACCACGGGCTGGAACCTCATCCTCTCCTATGTCATCGGTGAGCTGGTGGGGCCGGGAGAGCACTGCACAACCAGTGAAGGGGCTTTGTCAGGAAATCTGGGTGGAATGGTGAAGTGAGGTATTCATCAGTCACAGGACTGCAGTACCCTGAAATGTGTATGTGTGTGTGTGTGCTGGGGAGCTGAGAGGGGTGAAGGTGTGGGAAGTGCTCATTCTACTTACTTCTGCCCTGGTTTCCTTAAACGACTGGTTTTGGTTCTTAAAAAGTATGAATAGGTGAAAATTGCTGGGGTTCTTGAGAGACTGGTATGGAAGGGGGGAGAGGTGAGAGGAAACAACCCCATGTTTCTCCTGCTGCCCCACCAGGTACAGCCAGTGTGGCCCGGGCCTGGAGCTCAGCTTTTGACAACTTGATCGGGAACCACATCTCTCAGACCCTGCAGGGAAGCATTGCACTGCATGTCCCCCATGTCCTTGCAGAATATCCAGACTTCTTTGCCATGGGCCTTGTGTTGTTGCTCACCGGTGAGGCAGTGGGCAGGGACAGTGATGGGAGCAGGGCTAGGAGGGGAGGGGCCTGGCCTGAGAAGGGCTTGGTGGAGGTGAGAATGGTGAGAAAGAAGAGAACAGGAGCAGTCTGCACCGAGAGGTGGGGAAATGAAGCTTGGACTGAGGCCTTTTCCTTCTCAGGGTTCTGAATGCCTCTTTCCCACAGGGTTGCTGGCTCTGGGAGCTAGTGAGTCGGCCCTGGTTACCAAAGTGTTCACAGTGGTGAACCTTCTGGTTCTCGGTTTTGTTATCGTCTCTGGCTTCATGAAGGGGGACCTGCATAACTGGAAGCTCACAGAAGAGGACTACAAACTGGCCATGTCTGGGCTCAATGACACCGATAGGTTAGGAGATTCATGCTCCCGAAATGCAGAGCTAGGACCCTGGTGGCGAGCGGTGGTGTGGGAACTGAGGGATTCTGGAATGGGAGTCCGGCCTTGAAGACCTAGCTAAGTGGTCTGGCATTAGAGGAAAGGGGCAGAGTAGGCTGAACACACCCTTACCTTTTCCTTTCCATCCCTTCTACTTCAGCTTGGGCCCTCTGGGCTCTGGAGGATTTGTGCCTTTTGGCTTCGAGGGGATTCTCCGTGGAGCAGCTACCTGTTTCTATGCATTTGTTGGTTTCGACTGTATTGCGACCACTGGTACCACAGTCACCCCATTCTGTGTGGGGCTTGGGCACAGTGTGTGCTCGGGGTGGATGCTGATTGGGGGTGGTAGAGGAGTGAGCTGGCTGCCCTGATTCCCAGCCTCATGCCCCTTCCCACAGGGGAAGAGGCCCGGAGTCCCCAGCGCTCCATCCCCACTGGCATTGTGATTTCGCTGTTGGTCTGCTTCCTGGCGTATTTTGGTGTCTCTTCAGCACTCACGCTGATGATGCCTTACTATCAGCTTCAGCCTGAAAGCCCCTTGCCTGAGGCATTTCTCCATACTGGATGGGCCCCTGCCCGCTATGTTGTGGCTATCGGATCCCTCTGTGCTCTTTCGACCAGGTCAGTGGAAAATGTTTCTTCTCCGCTGTTGGAGTGCCAGGTTAGACTATTCAGTACTAGAGAACACCCCATACAAGGGCTCTGAGGAGAAGGTAGAGACTCCCTCCCCTCACAGTCAACTCATGCCATTCTGGGCATTCTTCTCTCCAGCCTTTTGGGCTCTATGTTCCCCATGCCTCGGGTGATCTACGCAATGGCAGAGGATGGCCTCCTGTTCCGTGTCCTTGCCCGGATCCACACTGGCACACACACCCCCATCGTGGCCACTGTGGTCTCTGGCATTATTGCAGGTGAAAAACCATCTTTGCCCTTCCCCTAGTAGTTTAACCAACTCCCTTAACTTTGCTCTTCCCTTTTCTCATTTCTTGTTTCCTGCCCATCAATTTCAGCATTCATGGCATTCCTCTTTGAACTCACTGATCTTGTGGATCTCATGTCAATTGGGACCCTGCTTGCTTACTCCCTGGTGGCTATTTGTGTTCTCATCCTCAGGTGAGACTCCCTTCCTCCGGACACTATAATTTGGGTTTGTATTCTTGGATGAGGAATGATGGGAATCTGCTCCTTCTTCCTCCTCTGCCTTCATGATTCTGCCTTGCCTTGAGGAATATGGACATCCCTCCCTGCCAAAAAGAGCTTGTGTTCTCAGTGGTGATGAGGAAGGTTAAGCTGCTTGGGAGGAGATGTTAAAGTGGTTAAGGGTGGTTAATACTGCCTTGTTATTCTTGCCTCAGGTATCAGCCTGACCAGGAGATGAGAAACGAGGATGATGAAGTGGAGTTGCGGGAGGAGGAGATACCTGAAGCAGAGAAGCTGACCCTACAGGGACTATTTTGTCCACCCAACTCCATCCCCACTCCACTCTCTGGCCAAGTTGTCTATGTGTGTTCCTCGCTGCTTGGTGAGCTGTGGAATTTTTCCCTGGGGTGGCTCTGAGGTCAGCATGATGGGGGTGGGGGGAGTGCATGTCATTTGCTGGCTGAGGAAGAACACGAGAGAGGGTGACTCTCCCTGGAATGGGGTGCCTCATGTCTTAGCACATTGGTCTCGACCTGGGTTTGATGTTTGTGAACTTGACCCTTGAAGCTTTGCTGCTGACCATCCTTTGCCTGGTGCTGGTCTGGTGGCCAGTTCCGCTGCTCTCCGTGGACCCTGCATGGATCGCAGTGGTTGTGCCACTCCTGATGCTCATTACTGGGATCATTGGAGTCATCTGGAGGCAGCCCCAGAGCTCCATTCCCCTTCACTTTAAGGTAAATGACCTCTCTCTTTCTTTCCCCCCACCAAACCATCTTGGAAGAATAGGCCCTAGTTACCTTGTGGTCAGATGAGGTTTATAGATACTCTTTAATTGGACAAGAAAGAAAAGAGGGAGATACCTAGGCCAGAGACTTTTCTCACCCTCCCTCATTCTCTGCAGTTCCATTTCCCTAAACTCGGCGTATTCTTTGGGGGGCCCATGTGAGGTACAATAAATGAGTGGGCGCTGAAATACACAGTTGGAGTACGAGTTGGACTTCCCCTTTCCTGGCCTGAGTAGGTTAGGGATCTCTTTCTAGGTAACCCTGTGGTAGGTACAAAGAAGATTGTGCTTTGTTCTCAGGTACCTGCTTTGCCTCTCCTCCCACTTATGAGCATCTTTGTGAATATTTACCTTATGATGCAGATGACAGCTGGCACCTGGGCCCGATTTGGGGTCTGGATGCTGATTGGTAGGTATCCACTTGAAGAATAGGCCTCTTGGATGGCTTATCCCAACTCTTTTTCTTCTTGGTCTTGAGGGTCACTATTTCCCCACCTCACAGCTACTTTTCTCCACTAGGGTTTACTATCTACTTCACCTATGGGATCCAGCACAGCCTGGAAGAGGTTAAGAGTGACCACCCCCCACTCAAATCTCGGGCCCAAACTGTAGACCTTGATCTCAGCAGTGCCTGTACACGTTCGATTTGACCTCGTCACACCTGAGTGCTGTCCCGGTCCCCCTGCACAATAGTGGAGACCACTCTGGACCACATGGAGAGCTAGGCTTCACACGGAT
Source organism: Smutsia gigantea (assembly GCA_032199065.1). NCBI lineage: Eukaryota > Metazoa > Chordata > Mammalia > Pholidota > Manidae > Smutsia > Smutsia gigantea. The sequence continues at coordinate 12,483 of JAVSCE010018564.1, read as the reverse complement.
GTGGTCAGGGAAACACTAATGGAGCTCTGTATTTATTGTGATGTGAAGGGTGTGTCTTTGCTGCTCCTCACCTTTTTTCAATTGTCTACTTTTTAATCGTGGATGTAGCTGCTTACCGACTTTAAAAAATCATTAAATTAGAAGAAAGTATGTCTTGTTCTTTGCTTGCTGAGAGATGAGGTGAATGCTGTCTTCAGCATGGAGAGCTCCAGAGAAGTCCCGTGTTTGCTCCAGTCATCACAAAAATAGCTGTTGTACCTGTGTGCGCTTCTTGCTATCTTGGGTCCGAGGAGGGTGGTGTAAGCAGCCAACAGGTCTAGTGACACACAAAGGAAGGATCTTGAGATGTTTTCCCCTTGCTACACTGAAGGTCAGGTTTTGAGTAAGTAGAGAGCAACATTGGTCTCTGGGATTTGGGGGTGGACTCTAATCTCAGTACTGGCATTGGTCAGGGCCTACACTGAGACACTGTCTTCTGTTCCACCGCATCTGGCTGGACTGGTCCCAGACTCCTGTGACTGCCTGGGCAACAGAAATTTTGGCTGGGTGTTTGGCACTGCTGGGAGGAGGGGTGGACAATGAGAGGGGCTTTGGTAAAGGACCATACGGAAGTCTAGGTAACTGATTGCTATAGTAGTGGTATGGGAACAGGTCAGAGCTCTGCATAGACCAAGAACTATTCATTCAACAAGCATGTGGAGCTCCTATAAAATGCTAGGCCCCATTGCCAGGTGCTGGAGTTGTAAATGTGAATAAAACATAATCCCTGCCCTCAAGAACTCAATCTAGTGGGGGAGACAAGCAAGCAGACATGAAACCATGTAACCTGTGCCAGGGCAGGGGGGCTGCTGAGTCCTGCAGAAAGAAGCACAGAGAAGGCTTCTGAGAAGGCCCTAGGGATTGAGTAGGTGTTTATTATAAAGTGGACTGGGGAGGCACGAAACTGGAAATGTGAAAAAGCATATTGTATTTGGGGCTATATGGCATGTATGGGGCTGTGTTGAAAGATTACAGACCATATGAGTGGCCTTGTATACCTTACCAAGTAATTCAGGTGTTATCTTAGAAATGGGGGCTGTGGGTGTGGAGGGCCAGGGGTGGGGGTGGAGTAGTCTGTAAAGGATTCCAAACAAGGGAATGGTTGGATTTGTTAGCCTGGCAGCAGCAAGGAGGATGGCTTGGCAAAGGGTAGGGGAACCTCGAGCAAGGTAACAGCTACCCTAAATTGAGTATTTATTACATGCCGGGTAACTGCATACAATCTCATTTAGTCCTTGCTATAACCCTATGAAGTAGATGTTTCGGTAATTTTTTATGGATGAGGGAAACAGGTTTTGGGTAAGAAATATGCTCTAGGTCACGGAATGGTCAGGGGCCAGGATAGAAACACAGTTCTGACTCGGCAACCCGTGCTCTTTAACCACTGTATGACATTGTTAGCAGTATTAGTAATTAGGAGGGAATTGCAGTCATTTGGGTAAAATATTTCAGGATTTTTAGCCACTTGGATATATATAGGAGGTGAGAAAGAAGTGGATGAGTAGGTTTTTGGGAGAATGATCAAACTGTTAGCCAAGATAGCATAAGATGAAGAGCGTATCTGGGGAAAGATGAATTCAGTTATAGATGTGCTGAGTTCATAAACACTATACAAGTAGAGTTCAGCTTCATACAGGTGAAGATGTAATCAACAATTAGAACTAGGAGGTAGGCTAGAAGTCTAGGCTAAGAGTTACAGGTTTAGGAGTCAACTCAGGACAAGCTGTGGGGCTGAAAACTGCCTTGAGGCAAAAATAAAAAAATTTGCAGTACAAATGGTATAATTTCCTTTTATACAAGGAGCTCTTAAAAATCAGTCAGATGAAAAACCTGATGAAAAGGTGAGTAAAAGATGTAGTTTTCAGAAAAAATTATAAAACCAATATAAGAAAAGATACTCAACCTCACTCATTAATAAAATGCAAATTGGAACGACCATGAGATCTGTTCTTAACCTTACAGACTGGCCAAACACATTTCAATTTGCATTGGCAAAAGTGAGGGTAAAGAGGATTATGCATGATGTGGATATGCATTCTTGTAACTTGTGGAAGGTAATTTGATGATACAAGAATTGAAAACATTTTGATCTGACAATTCCACTTACAGGAATTTTTAAGTTTTTATGTATTTAGGGATATTTACTGTGATGTTATTTATGATAGTGTAAAACTTGGAAGCTACCTAATGTGCATCAGCGAGGAACTAGTTAAATAAGTTACAATACATTAATTCAGTGGAATACTTACACAGCCATTTAAAAAATGAGAATTACATATGCCAAGAGGCAATATGGAAAGATCTCGAAGATACACTGTTTAGTAGAAACAAAATAACAAAAATGTCAAAGTGCAGAACATCTGTGTGAAAGACCGAAAGAGGATGTACTTATTTTTTTTCCTGGAAATATATACAAGAAACTGTTGTCTCCTGTACTTTTTCAGTTTTTTTAAACCATTTTGTTTTTCTTTTTTTCTTTTTTAGTTTATTTTGATATCATTAATCTACAATTAAATGAGTAATATTATGGTGATTACACTACCCCCTTCATCAGGTTCCCCCACCCCCAGCCCCATTGCAGTCACTGTCCATCACCATTTTGTTTTTCAAACAAATGTTACTTTCTTCATTTCTTTTATAATCATCATAATAGTAAAAGATTGGGGGAACTCAACATTTTAGGGATAGAGGAGGACTCAGTGCAGGAGATGGAGAAGGAATGATTGAAGAGACAGGAGAGTGATGCAGAAGTCTAGGGAGGAAATGACTTTTCAGGACCAGTCAACCATGCCCAAGGCTGCCTAGAGAGCCAAGTTCAGCAAGATGAGGAGAGCAAAGCAGTCATTAGTTTTGTCAGCTAGTAGGTAATTGATCATTTCAAGATCAGTCTCGGGCAGATGGTGGGGGTGGTAGCCATATTACAGGGGGTTGAGTGAATGGATGGTGAGGAAGTGGATGTGGGCTAGAGGCAGAGTATTTCAGGGCAACAGCTAGGGGGAATTGAGAGGTGATTTTATTTATTTATTTTAAGATGGACAATTCTATTTATACACTTAAAGGAGATTATCAGTGGAGAGACTGAATAAGTTCTGTTTATTTAAACTGAATAAAGTTATTTACTGTTTAAATAAACCATTTGTGAAGGAAGGAGTAGTTCTGTGATTTGGTTCTCTAGTCTGTTCTCATTCAGTGCAGTGTTTCCCAGACCTCTCAGATAGGTTAGTATGACCTTCATAAATTTTTCTTTATTTGTGTAACTCCTATAGTATTAAGAAATATTCACCTTTTCTTTTTAGCTTAAAAACACTTATTTAAAAAAGAAAACCTTTTACCACTATCATACATGGAAAACAAAGTATTTTCTTAATACACATTAAAATAAAAATATCCCACTATTAAAAAATGTTTGTGCACTACCTAAAATAATCACAGACAGTAGTCCCCCTTGTCTGCAGTTTCCCTTTCTGTGGTTTCAGTTCTCAGTCAACTGAGGTCTGGAAGCAGATGATCCTCCTTTCGACATGTGGTCAGAAGCTCATCAGTAGCTTAATACTCTGTCTTAGTGCCTGTCATTCCCCTCACTTCATCTCATCAAGTTGGCATTTCATCTTCTCACATCATCACAAGAAGTGTGAATACAGTACCATAAGATATTTTGAGAGACCACATTCATATAACTTTTCTGATAGCATATTGTCATAATGTTCTATTTTATTGTTAGTTAATGTTAATATCTTGTTGGGCCTAATTTATAAATGAAACTTTATCATAGGCATGTACATATAGAACAAAACACAGTTTACACAGGGTTCAGTATTTTCTGTGGTTTCAGGCATCCACTGGGCGTCTTGGAAAGCGTCCCCTGCAGATATGGCGGGGACTACAGTATGCCACACTTTGGAAACACTTAGGTGGTTAACACAGTGAATAATCTCTGTAGGATACTATGCTTGAAGATGGAGTAGAAAATTGCTTTAAGTATGGTTTGTTCTTAACCTCCTCAAGGAGTCAGAGAAAAAATTAGCCCAAATAAGTACAAAGACACAGAGTAGGAAATGACAAGTTTCCTAAGAGGTATGCGTGAAGTATGAGAATTCACATGAGCGAGTTCTGGGAAGCCTTCCTGGTGGCTGAGGCTCTAAAGCTAGGGCTTCAAGGGTAGGTAAAATATGTAATTCCAGAAATTACAGAGCATTTGAGGAGGAGAGAAACGTGCGCGAATGCAAGAAGATGGAAACGTTTATAATTCACTACCTGGAGCCCAGGATTTTGAAGGGGTGAAGTGGAAAAATAAGGCAGGAAAGGTAAATTCCAGGCAGTCTCTAGAAGGCCATTCATTCCAGGGCCTGCAACTGAAGGGCGAGAAGTGTGCGGATAAGAGTGGTTTGCACATGTGAAGGAGAGAGTGGTTCAGTGATTTAGTCAATGAATTACACCTCAGCTACTCAGTCACGTGTTTTCACACCCCAGATCTGGCCAGAATGTATACCTCTGAAATCAGTAATTCAAACATCAAGTTCTCCGTCTACAGCTTCCCAAGCTTTCCCAGTTCACTTGCTCAAGTAACTCAACTGCAACCATTCTTTGACCCCATGAATCCTCCAATTCACTCTCCCTCCCACAAGCACTTTCTTTTCATCAGTTTCCTCCAGTCTTTGTTTTGCTCCCTTTCCCACTTACATTCCTGAATTTATTATCATGATCACCCATGCAAATATCTTTACCTCCCTAGGCAATACTCCAAAGTATACTTCACCTCCTGCAACCCGGAGGAATTAAACATCTTCATACTTTCCCCTGTGTATTTCAGGAGTGTTGGAGGCAATGACACAACTGGGCAGGTTAAGGATCATCAGTGTGGACTAGGCCTTCATCACTGCTGGCAATCCTCCTTTTCTCTCTCACTCCCCTGCTCTGGAACAACCGCTTCGTACCTTGTTCACATTCTTCAGATCTCTCCCTCCTACTCTCTGCTGCTGACTTTGTTTCATACTTCAATGCAAAAACACATGCCCATCAGTTAAAACTCCCTCATCTTCCTGTAGACTTAAAAAAAAAAAAGAAAATAGCTTCTTTTTTCCCACTTTAATGATAGAAGTATATATTAATTGTGGGAAATTAAAAAACTGGAAAATACAAAGAAGAAAGCAAACATTCTCCCAAATCCCACCACTCAAAGATAAATATTGTTAACATTTTTGTAAATACATTCTAGACATTTTTGTTCAAATACGCATACAATTTTACATGAGTACATACCTTCTATGTCAGTTTTTTTCTTTTTCTTTTTTTAATGATTTACATATTAGTGGGATTAGTTGGTCCCTGTAGCCACTTATGTCTCTCCCCATTCACCCAGATGGAAACCATTCCAAGAGGTCTTGAATCACTCAAATCTATGTAATGGCATCTTTTTGAGCAGTTGCTTTTTTCTTTTTTAAGCTCAGTGGCAGGATATAGGGATTTTCCTTAGTATTATATCTTTAGATTGTTTTCACAGCAATGCTTTTTAAAGGCTGTGTAAGTGTGGTGCTGTATTGTACTAATGTACCCTAGGTTGTATAACTAGTCCACATTTAACCAGGTGAACATTTAAGTGGTTTACAACGCTTTGGTGAATATTTCTGTTAATCTTTATTTGCAAATTTTTCCAATTTCTTCTCTAGGAAAATTCCTAGAAGAGGAATTGTTCAAAAACAGACTGCACACATTTAGGATTTTGATATATATTGCCAAACTGCCCTTCGGAAAAGTTGCAATAATTTGTACTTCTACAGTAGTGCACCAGAGCGCCCAGTTTGTGTATTTTACTAATTTGAGGTTCTGGTAGTCTTTTTAACCTTTGCCAATCTGTTAAATGAAAAAAAAACTACCTTGGTTTAATTTACATTTCTTTGATTGCTGGTGAGGCTGAATTTCTTTCCATGTGTTCATTGGCTATTTATATTTCCTCCTGTGTAAATTGTGTGATCATGTCCTTCCATGAATTATTTGCTACAATATTTGTCTGTTTCATTTTAGTTTTAAGGGCTCTTTTTAGGTTAGATGCATTAACTGTTTATCTGCTACATATGTTGAAAAGTCTTTTCCTAGTCTCTTTCAACCTTGCTTAGAGAGTCATTCAGAAGATTTCAATTTTTCTGTTGTAAAACTTATCATTACTTTTCCTTTTTGATTCTGGTTTTCAGATCATGTTTAGATCTTGCTATAGTGTTTGTAAAATATTCACCTATATTTCCTTTTAGAAATTTTGTGATTCAATTTAATTTTGATTAACACAGAACTTATTTGGTATATAAAGTGAGGCAGGGATCTAGTTTTATTTTTTTTAATGGTTATCCAGTTGTTTCAGTACATTTTCCTGAATAACTCTTATCCTCACTGCTTTGTATCATTTCTATATATATTTGGGTCAGTTTCAGGACTCTGTTTTATTCCATTTATCTGTCTGCCCTATTACCATACAATTTTATTTGCAGTAGTTTTAATATCTGGTAGAACAAGCCCCTCTTCCTTACTCCATTATTACTTTCATTTTTTAGAATTTTCCTGCCTATAATTGCATATTTACTCTGAAAGTGTTTTCCTTCTTTAACAAAGTATAATGCTAGTTTATTAATTAATTTGCATTCTTGGTTGCTTACTCTTTTTTAATCCGTTCTATTAGTAAGAGTCTTAATAAGCTCTCATTAGAGCCCAGGTAGTTCACCTGCCTCATATACTGCCTATTTCTCCATTTCTGCATCAATCTGCTTAAGGGTAGGAGCAGAAGATTTATAGTTTCTGCTAAGGTAAGGGAAGATAATCTACAGCATGTGGAGTGCCATTGATGGCATTTTACTGCTCACTCTTGCATATCCCTCTCGATTGCACCTGTTTCTATTATGTCCTTTACTCTCCTTTCTCTTTTACCTTTTTTCTGTCTCTTTTAATTCTCACTTACTTGTGACATCTAGGGAGGCTCTCTGGGTGGAAAACAAACACTGGAGGTACCCATACAACATCAGGATTTTCACCCTTTATGCATATTTTCCTTTATTCACTATCCTTTCAAGGCAGTGGTGTCAGCTCAGTTGCCCTGATTTTGGAGGCATCTTTACAGTCAGTATTAATTAATAGAGTTATTTGATTCTTGTATGCCTTATATAAGCTTGGATAATATAATTTTCATTCTACTACAGACATTTTTAATCACTAAGAGCTCAAGAAGCCTGTGAAAGGGCCACTGTTGGCTTGAGAGCTGAGGTCTAATTATTGCCTTCTTTGTTTGTTCATCCATGAGCAAAGAAGTGCTAGAGCCAGGGGCCTGGGTGCGATGACAGAAGTTGGGAGCCCTTAGTTTGCCAACCAGGAAAGGGGAATGATAACAGAAACTAATATTTGTTAAGTATCTACTGTATGCCAGCTACTATTCTAGATGCTTTATGTACACTATGCCATTGAACCAGAAGCCCAGACTACTTTTATTCCCATTTTACAGATGAGAAAATTGAGGCACTGAAAGTCTAAGTAGCTAGCACCAGGTCACACCGTATGTCGTGCATGAGGATTCAATGGACTATGGGATACTCTACTGCCCTTTTCCATCAGAATTCTTCCCCTAATTTGGCAGTCTGGGATTGTGAAAGGATACCAAACTGCAGGATACAAAAGAAGAGGAGTTAATAACAGTACTTTCTCTGTTTTCCCTTTTTCCTTCACTGTACTATGTGATCTATATGCAGAAAATTTTGAAGAGGGAAAAGAAATTATTTTTAGAAACTCCATCTTTTCCACAGTAAATAATGACTGACTCTGAGACTCTCAGGGTCAGGAGGCAACTCTGTGAATGTTCCCAGAACTGAAGCCACAGTCTCTCTTCTTCATCCTGTTAGACGGATCCATATCTGGCTCGACTGAGGCACACAAAGCTTAAAAGCCGGGTATGTGAGGGAAAAAAAGTGGGAGGTTTTGAGTTTGGGTTCTTCTCCAAGTCTGGAGGCATCATGCTGTAGCACTGTTGTCTCTGAATGGAGATTTCAGTAGAGGCCAGTTCTTCCGTTGCAAGCATTACTCATAGATTTATCTGGAATCAAGTGTGTTTACGTATATACAGCATACCTGGAGATATTGCAGGCTCCTTCTCAGACCACTGCAATAGAGCAGGTCAAATAGATTTTTTCATTTCCCAGTGCATGTAAAGGCTATGTTTACACTATACTGTGGTCTGTTAAGTGTCCAATAGCAGTAAGTCTAAAAAATGTCCATGCCTTAATTAAAAATACTTTATAGCTCAAAAATACTAACCATCAGTTAAGCTTTCAGTGAGTGGTAATCACTGATCACAGAGCACCATAAGAAATGAATAATAATGAAAAAGTTTGAAATATTGTGAGAATTACACAATGGGACACAAGAGACTAGAAGTGAATGCTGTGGGTAAAACAGCGTCTACAGACTTGCTCCACGCGGAGTTGCCCCAAACCTCCAATTGTAAAAACAGGCAGTATCTGTCAAGCGAAATAAAGCGAAACCCACGACAATGAGGTATGCCTGTATTCCACCCCCCTGTCCCTAAAGCCATATGTTTGGAGATGGGTAGTACACCGGCCCTTGCTGTGAGTCTGAAGGGGTCATTAGGTAGTTTCCATCAGATTTGACAGGACAGCGCAGTAGAAACATGTCTTGCAACTACAGGGTTTTTTAGTCTCAACTTCTAGTATTTCTGACCTATGCATTCTTGAATAACCAGTGATCATATTATTTACTTTCTTTTCTTCCCTCCCTTCCTGCCTGCCTTCCTCCCTTCTCATTCTTTTCAAGGTCTGCTCTCCTTTTTCCCGTAACCCTGGCCGTGGTACACTTCCCTCATTAATTGTAGCATACTTCCAGGACTGCACCTCACTTCCCTACTCTCACTGATTCTCGCGCGGCCCTCTGAACTGTCTCCCCACGACGTAAGGTCTAGACGGCACTCCGAGGTTTACACTCTGTCATTGAGGGTAAAGGCCAATCAGGAGCGGCCTTTGTTTGACGTCAGGAAGGGGGAGGAGCTTTCTGAGCGTCAACGGTCGGAGCGCTCAGAGCGTGTGGGGAGAAATCTGGTGGTGGTGGTGTTTCGGGCTGAGGTGACTGATTTGGTAGGTAAGAAGGGCTAGAGGAGGGTCAGGTACAGGTTTGTTGGGTGGTTTATAACTAGCAAGAAGACGAGGCCATTATTCAACACTCTTTAGAGTGGCCCTGAGGCAATAATTTGAACTGTGGAGCTGCTGTAGCTGACCCCTAGGTGAAGGAAGACGGACAAAGGCAGGGTTTTTTTTTTTTTTTACGTGGAAGAATTACGGGGAGTGGTGTGGGGCCTCTGAAAGCAGGAGATAGCAGTTTGGATGTGAAAGACCTAAACCGTGTTGTAGCCCGATGGTTGGTCATCGTTGCGGGTGGGGAGGTGAAGGTGCTGGTTGGGCCTGCGAGAGCGGGAAGAAGGGCAGCAAGTGATTGGATGCTTTGAATGTATGGGCGGAGGGGGGATTTTGAACCAATTATAGGAAGGCAATGACTATCAGCCAGACCAATCACAGCCCAAGCCTGAACTCTTGTTTCTCCGTTGCTGGGCAGATTTTGGAAAGAAGACCTGGTATGAAGATTTACTCTAGGGTGGTTCACGTTGCCTGTCAGACTGGCCCTGCCACTTCTCAACTACTTAAAAAAAAAAAATTCCCCTCAGCACTTTTTTTCTTTGGATAACAAGTAACTGGAAAAATTTGGGAAGAAATGTATTGAGAAACTGGAGGACAAAGGACAGAGTATTATTAAAATATTTTCTTACTTCCTAGGCCTGATCCAGAGATTTAAAAATGGACAACGATAATTTTTATTTCATGGACTTTAAAGGTATATAGCTTAACGTGGTGGTAAATAAAATGTCAAACTGGTACTCTGAGATATTCTGAATGTATTTTCTTTCTGAATGTTATCTCTTTGGAGTATACATATTACCAAATTTTCTCATTTATTCCAGGAATACAATGTAGATGTGTAAGATGTAGATGTTTAAGACACTAACCCTTTTATAATTTATAAAGTAATGTAGGGAAACAGAATACACATTTCATAGCTTGTTTTCTCAGGATATTTAATGGCATGCGAGTAACACTAGTTTAATCTGAAATAGAAATCTACAGTGTTAAAAGTACATTAAAAAATTACTGCCAGATTCTGAAGTGCTTTTCCATAATTGTCAGTGAAAAGATATATCCTGTGTAGTTTTAGGTTTAGGTGCATTTTATTGTATCTTAATTCTTGAAAATTGGTAATCCATGTACGGTATTTATGGGAATTCCTAATGTACAAAAGCAGTTTGAGCAGAACACCAGGTTCCTCAACCATGCCAGATATGTGAGAGTTTATGGTATTTCCTTTTTTCTGGGGACATGATTAGACCTGTGATACATTCAGGTTCACATTCACATTTATATAATAATGAAATATGTTGTAAGCATGGTGTTACAAATTTATGATTTGAAAAAGTTTAGGTCAGTATTTTACTAATGCTTGTCATTTAAAAACAAAAACAACAAAGCCCACTACCACTTAAGGTTTTGTTTATTTACTTATTTATTTATTAAGGTATCATTGATATACAATCTTACGAAGGTTTCACATGAGCAACATTGTGGTTACTACATTCACCCATATTATCAAGTCCCCCCCAACACCCCACTGCGGTCACTGTCCATTACTGTAGTAAGATGCTGTAGAGTCACTACTTGTCTTTTCTGTGTTACATTGCCTTCCCCATGACCCCCCTACATAATGTGTGTTAATTATAATGCCCTTTTAAATCCCTTTCTCCCTTCCTTCCCACCCACCCTCCCTACTCCCTTCCCTTTGGTAACTGCTAGTCCCTTCTTGGAGTCTGTGAGGCTGCTGCTGTTTTGTTCCTTCAGTTTTGCTTTTTCTTATACTTCACGAATGAGTGAAATCATTTGATACTTGTCTTTCTTCGCCTGGCTTATTTCACGGAGCATAATACCCCCTAGCTCCATCCATGTTGTTGCAAATGGTAGGATTTGTTTTCTTCTATGGCTGAATAATATTCCATTGTGTATATGTACCACATCTTCTTTATCCATTCATCTACTGATGGACACTTACGTTGCTTCCATATCTTGGCTATTGTAAATAGTGCTGTGATAAACATAGTTAAGTTTTAATTTAGGATATGGTATCTTAAAGATATAAACACAGAATAGGGATTATGATCTTTATGTATATGGCATTTGAGAACTTGTATTTACATAAATATTTGAAGCACACAGAAATGTGTGGAAAATATAATATAATAGACACTTATTACCTACCACTAAGTTTTGTTGAATCTTCACAGTTTGCCATATGCTTCAGATTATTTTATTATTTCAAAGAACTTAAAGATTACATGTACTAGTTTTAAACTTTTAACATTTTACATAAATTGTATCATTTTGTGTGATTTTGTTTTCCTGCGGCTTGTCTGTTTTTGCTCAGCTTTATGTTTTGGATATTCACCCCTATGAATATTTTAGCTCTAGTGCCTTTATTTCCACTGCTCATTAGTACTATTACATTGAATGTAAGTGTACCAGTCTCCTTTGTTGGATGTCTGAGTTGTTTCAAATATTTGCTTTTACAACCAACACTACAGTGAACATTGTGTTTTGGAGAGTTTAGCAGTTTTCAAACATTTTTGACTACTAGCCATGACAACAAAATATAATTTTACGTCACATCCCAGTATGTGCACACTGTATCAAAAGTTTAATGAAAGAGTTTTACCCTTTTTCACGTGCAATGCACTATGATATTTTCTATTCTATGCTTTTTCATTTAAAAAATGCTGGTTATCAGTCACAGAATGGATTTATTTCTTGAGCACTAGTGGTGAGGCTCCAGGGCAGTGCTTTCCAGTTGAAACATAGTACAAACAGAGATAGTTTTATTTCTACTAACATTAAAAAAAAGTTCAATTGATGAAGTTAATTTCAACAAAACAATTTAGCTCAGTTTATCCAAAATGTTATAATATGAACATGTAATTAATATAAAAATTATTAATGAGATATTTTATGTATTTTTTTGTACAAAGTCTTTGAAATTCTATATTTTATACTTAAAACATATTTAACTTTGGACTTGCCACATTTCAAGTGCTCAGTAGTCATATGTGGCTAGTGGCTACCCTATAGTGGTAGTGCTGTTCTAGGGTATATGTTTAGGAGTGGAACTGCTGGGTCAAAAGCTATGAGATCTTTAACTTTGTAGATATTGCCAAATTGCTGTCCAAAGTAGTTTTAACTGTTTATGCTACTCCTTTCTTTCCTTTTTCCCTGTACCCTTGATAATGTTTAGTATGGTCAGACTTAAAAAAATTTTTTGCAGGTGTGAAGGCTGGTGGTTTTTTTAGTTAACATTTTATTTGGGAATAAC
>JAVSCE010018563.1:0-26612 GCA_032199065.1 Smutsia gigantea | reverse complement strand
TGACCCCTTTATCATTATGTAATGTCCTTCTTTATCTTTTGCTACTTTCTTCGTTTTGAAGTCTATTTTGTCTGATACAATTACTGCAACACCTGCTTTTTTCTCTTTGTTGTTTGCATGAAATATCTTTTTCCATCCCTTCACTTTTAGTCTGTGTATATCTTTGGGTTTGAGGTGAGTCTCTTGTAAGCAGTATATAGATGGGTCTTGCTTTTTTATCCATTCTGTTACTCTGTGTCTTTTGATTGGTGCATTCAGTCCATTTACATTTAGGGTGATTATTGATAGGTATGTACTTATTGCCATTGCTGGCTTTAGATTCATGGTTACCAAGGGTTCAAGGGTTGCTTCTTTACTATCTAACAATCTAACTTAAATTTCTTGTTAAGTAATTGTAAACACTGTCTGATGTTTCTTTATTTCTCTCCCTTCTTAATCTTCCTCCTCCATTCTTTATATACTAGGTGTTTTATTCTTTGCCTTTGGTTAGTATTTGCATGGTCTGCTTTCTTTGCTATGATTTTATTTTCTCTGGTGACATCTTTTTAGCCTTACGAGTGCTTCCATCTAGAGCAGTCTATTTAAGATATGCTGTAGTGGTGGTTTATGAGAGGCAAACTCTCTCAACTTTCGTTTGTCTGGAAATTGTTTAATCCCTCCATCATATTTAAATGATAATCGTGCTGGATACAATATTCTTGGTTCGAGGCCCTTCTGTTTCATAACGTTAAATATATCATGCCATTCTCTTCTGGCTTGTAAGGTTTCTGTTGAGAAGTCTGATGATAGTCTGATGGGTTTTCCTTTGTAAGTGATCTTTTTTCTCTCTCTAGCTGCCTTTAATACTCTGTCTTTATCTTTGATCTTTGCCATCTTAATTATTATGTGTCTTGGTGTTGTCTTCCTTGGGTTCCTTGTGTTGGTAGATCTGTGGGCTTCAGTGGACTGCGAGACTATTTCCTTCCCCAGCGAGGGAAAGTTTTCAGCAATTATTTCTTCAAAGACACTTTCTATCCTTTTTTCTCTCTCTTCCTCCTCTGGTACTCCTATAATGCGAATATTTTTCCGTTTGGATTGGTCACACAGTTCTCTTAATATTCTTTCATTACTAGAGATCCTTTTATGTCTCTCTGCCTCATCTTCTCTGTATTCCTGTTCTCTGATTTCTATTCCATTAACAGTCTCTTGCATCTCATCCAGTCTGCTGTTAAGCCCGTCGATCGCTTGTCTGATTTCTGCATTGTCTTTCCTCACTTCCCTCACTTCCTCGCTCAGCTCTTGCACATTTCTCTGTAGGTCCTTCAGCATCATTATGGCTTTTATTCTGAATTCTTTTTCAGGAAGACTGTGCATTTCCATCCCTTCAGGCTCCATCTCTGCGGTTGTCTCGTTGATTTTGGTCTGAACCATATTCCTCTGTCTTTTCATGGCTATAGTAGTTGCCACGTATGTCAGCTGGGCTGTTTAAGACTTCAAAAAGAGAAAAAAAAGAAGAAAGAAAGAAAGAAACAGAAGAAAAAAAAAAAGAAAGAAAAGAAAAAAGAAAAAAAAAACAAAACAAAAATAACACCCACCGGAAAAAACGTATCTGATAAAGGGTTGACATCCAAAATATATAAAGAACTCATGCACCTTAACAAACAGAAAGCAAATAATCCAATTAAGAAATGGGCAGAGGACATGAATAGACACTTCTCCAAAGAAGAAATTCAGATGGCCAACAGGCACATGAAAAGATGCTCCACATCGCTAATCATCAGAGAAATGCAGATTAAAACCACAATGAGATATCACCTCACACCAGTGAGGATGGCCAACATCCAAAACACAAACAACAACAAATGTTGGCGAGGATGTGGAGAAAAGGGAACCCTCCTACACTGCTGGTGGGACTGCAAATTAGTTCAACCATTGTGGAAAGCAGTATGGAGGTTCCTCAAAAAACTCAAAATAGAAATACCATTTCACCCAGGAATTCCACTCCTAGGAATTTACCCTAAGAATGCAGCAGCCCAATTTGAAAAGGACAGATGCACCCCTATGTTTATTGCAGCACTATTTACAATAGCCAAGAAATGGAAGCAACCTAAGTGTCCATCAGTAGATGAATGGATAAAGAAGATGTGGTACATATACACAATGGAATATTATTCAGCCATAAGAAGAAAACAAATCCTACCATTTGCAACAACATGGATGGAGCTAGAGGGTATTATGCTCAGTGAAATAAGCCAAGCCAAAAAGACAAGTATCAAATGATTTCACTCATATGTGGAGTATAAGAACAAAGAAAAAATACTGAAGGAACAAAACAGCAGCAGACTCACAGAACCCAAGAACGGACTAATAGTTACCAAAGGGAAAGGGACTGGGGAAAATGGGCGGGAAGGGAGGGATAAGAGGGAAAAAGGGGCATTACGATTAGCAGATGTAATGTTGGGGGGGCACGGGGAGGGCAGTACAACTCAGAGAAGACAAGTAGTGATTGTATAGCATCTCACTACGCTGATGGACAGTGACTGTAATGGGGTTGGTGGGGGGGACCTGATGAAGGGGTAGTTTAATAATCGTAATATTGCACATGTAATTGTAAATTAATGATAATAAATTATATTAAAAAAAATAATAACACCCACCGGGAGTAGATTCTGTGGGGATGCTGCAGGTGGCGCTGTTGCCCCACTATTCTGCAGCGGTGGCGGCACAGCTCCGCAGGGCCCTTTATAGCTCTGGCTGGGGTGGGAACGAATGGGAGGCTGTTGATCTCAGTGAGAAGTGTAAGTACAGCCATGCTTCCCCAGTCGCCAGCTAAGGCGTCCGAAACTCCCCAGGACTCCCAGCCTGCTGGGCTGAGTGTGCTGGGGTTATCCGGCTCCTCCGCTGGGCTCCTGTCTCTTTAAGACCGCTGAAGAAAGCATGCGCTTTTTTTTTCCTTCCCGGGAGCCGGCTGCAAGCACCCTGGCGCGTTCCCCGCTCAGATCCTGCCCCTCTGTCTCTCCAATCTCTGCTACGCTGCGCGATGTGGGTCAGCGCTCCCCGTGCAGATCACCGGGGCTGGCTACTTCGCGGGGTGTACTTCCACTCCCTCCTGGCTCTGAATCCTCTCCTCCCGCTGGCGCGCTGGGGTGGGGGAGTGCTCGGGTCCTGCCGGGTCGCGGCTCCGTATCTTACCCGCCTCTTGGGGTGCTGAGTCCTCTCAGGTGTAGCTGCACCCTGTGTGCTTTCCTGTGTATTCTGGTCTCTCTTTTAGGAATAGTTGTTTTTGCTGTATTTTTGTAGATAAATATAGTGTTGGGTGGAGATTTCTGCCACCCTGCTCATGCTGCCATCTTCCCGGAAGTCCTCTCTATGAATAATTTTATATGAGTATTCTATGGTTTTATGTTTTCATATCTCTTAGTGGAATTGCTTGATCACTAGGTATGTGTATATTACTTTTATAAGGAACTGTCAATGAATTTTCCAAAGTGTGGTAACGATTTTATGGGAAGCCTCACTCTTCTATGTCCTCAGCAACACTTGATTTTAATTTTAGACATTCTGTGGGTATGAAATGGATTAAAATCAGTGTCGCATTAAATTGTATTTCTCTGATCACTAATAATGCTAAGTACTTTTCATGAACATATTGGCCATTTGTATATCTTTTTGGGCGAAGTATCTTTGCAAGTCTTTTGCTCACATTTTATAGGGCTATCTTTTTAGTTTTGATTTGTCAGGACTCTGTATATATTCTGTATATATGTCCTTTTTCAAGCATATGTACAGTAAATATTTTCTCCCAATCTGTTGCTTACATTTTCACTTTACTGAAGGAGTCTTTTAATGAGCAGAGCATAAATCTTTAATTTTTATGAAATCCAGTTTATCACTTTTTTCTTTTCTGGTTGCTATTTTTGGAAACCCTCTGAGAATTTGTGCTTATTCCAAGCTTCCAGAGATATTTTCCAATGATTTATCCTTTACATTTAGGTCTATGATCCACATCAAAACAATTTTTGACACTGGAGTCAAATTTCATTTTTTTTCCCATATGGATATCAAGTTGTTCCAGTATCATTTGTTGGAAAGACTTTCCTTTCCCTGTGGAATAACATGGAGCTTTCATCACATTTCAGTTGGCAATATGTGTGAATCTATTTCTAGACCCTATATACTGTTACATTGATCTATTTGTCTAACCACATGCCAATACCATACTGAAGTAATTACTGGAGCGTTCCAGCAATTCTTGAAATCAAGTAATATAGTCCATCTATATTGCTTATCTTTACATGGTTGTGATGGTTCTTCTGTGTCCTTTATATTTCCATATACATTTTTGAGTAGCTTTATTGTGATATAATTGATATAGAATTAACTGCATCTATTTTAAGTGTATACTTTGATAAGATTTCATGTACGTATACACCTGTGAAACCATCACCACTATCAGGAAAATGAAAATGAATGCACCCATCATCCCCAAAGCCTTCCTTTCCCTCCTTTATAATCTTTAGATTCCTCCCTTCTCTTCCCTTCAGGAAACCACGGATCTGCTTCCCACACTACCGAGTAGTATTTCCAGAGTTTACAGAAATGGAATCATCCTGTATGTATGCTTCTTTCATCTGATAACTCTCTCTCACCCAATTTTTTTGAGATCCTTATGCTAAGTGTATCAATAGTTATTTTCTTTTATTGCTCAGTAGTGTTCCATTGTATAAATGGACTGAAATTTATTTATCCAGTCACCTGTTGCTGGAGATTTGGGTTGTTTCCCATTTGGAAGTATTACAAACAGAACCACCAGGTATAAATATCTATATAGATATATGCTTTCTTTTCTCTCGTGTGTCTGAAAGTGGAATGGTCAGAACATATGGTAAGGGTGTTTTTCAAAGTGGTGGTACCATTTTACATTCCCACTGACAATGTATGAGATTTTCAGTTGCTCTACATTTTGTCAATGTTTGATGTGGTTGGTCTTTCTAACTTTGGCCATTCTAGTAAGTATGTGTTTTTAATTTGCAGTCCATTAATGAGTACTAACATTGAGCATATTTTTGTGTTCTTATTTGTCATCTATATGTCTTCTTTGGTGAACTGTATCCTCAAATATCTTGTACATTTAAAAAATAAGGTTGTATTGTCTTATTATTGAGTTTTGAGAGTTTTTGTATATTCTAGTTATAAGTTCTTTACCAGGTACATGCTTTGAGAATATTTTCTCCTAATCTGTATAGGTTGTCCCTTCACTCTACTAACAGTGTCTTTTGAAGACCAGTTTTTATTTTTGATGAAGTACAATTTATCAATTTGTTCTTTTATGGACCTTGCTTTTAACATCACATCTAAGAAATCTTTGCCTAACTCAAGGTCACAAAGACTTTCTCTCATATTTTTCTTTAGAAGATTGATTGATTATTCTCCTCATTTTGGGACTTATTTTTCTGCTTCTTTGCATGCCTGATAATCTTTGGATTCTACACACTGTGAATTTTACCTTGTTGGGTACTAGATCTGTAGAAATATTCTTGAGCTGTGCTCTGAGATGCAGTTAAATTGCTTGCAAACTGCTTGATCCTTTGACATTTGTCTTTAAGATTTGTTAGGGGAGACCAGAGCAGTGTTTAATCAAGGGCCACGGCTGGTACTAAGGTGAAGAAAGCCAGGTTCCCAGGACACAAATTAGGGGAGGCGGAGGCACTTGTTTTCCGAGTCATGCAAGTGCAGGGCCCCCTCAGAGTTTGTGTTATAAGGGCTTACTTGCCTTATCCTAGTCCTAGCTCTGATTAGAGCTAATCATTTCCTACTACTCAAGCAAGATCTTTCCAAGTACTTTACCAACAGCACCATGAATTATGAGATTTTCCAGCCTGTATGTTGGAAGAGGTAATAGTCCCAGTTCTGTGTGACACCCGGCACTGTTACATCTAATCTGTCCAAGTCCTTCTTTCCCCAGCTCCACTGGAGAATATGCTGGGCAGCACTCGGCCGAACCCTCAAGGGCACACTCCACAGGCATCTGGGGTGCTTCGTTTCCAGTGATTTTTCCTCTCTGGCTCTCAGTTCGGTGAACTCTAGCCACCTTGGTCCCCCTGGAACCTCATCTTGAGACCCTCAACTCAAGGAGTCTCCCCAAAACTGTACCACAGCCTACAAACTGTCTCAAGGCAATAAGTTCAGACAATGTAGGATTCACCTCATTTGTTTCCCATCTTTCAGGAATCACTGTCCTTCTTTGCCTGAATGTCTAGGGTCTTGAAAAACTTTTTTTTATATGTTTTGTATAATAATAATAAATTATTATAATTATATGTAATTTATTATTATTATTACCTCAGATGAAAGAGTAAATTTGATTCCTGTTACTTCATCTTAGCTGGAAGTGGAAGTCTATTTCTGTATAAATTTTGGAATCAATTTAAAATCTCTGTAAGAAAACCACTTGAGATACTGCATCAGATCAGATTGTGTTGAATCCATAGATCAATATGGGGACAATTATCATGTCAATAACATTGATTCTCCCAATCCATAAACATGGCATAACTCCCCATTTATTCAGGTCTTCTTTAATTTATGAATAGAATATTTTGAATGTTTCATTTTGTTTAATTTTTCCTAAAGAGTTAATGTTTCATGTTATTTTTAATGATATTATGTGTACATTTCAATTTTTAATTTTTTTTGCTAGTATTTAGGAATGAAATTGATTTTTGTATACAGAGCTTGTTTTCTGAAGCCTTGCTACATTAACTTACTACTTCCAGTAGGGTTTTTTTCTTTTTTGATAAATTATTTAGAGATCTTCATACACAGAATCCTTTCATCTGAGAATAAAGAAGGTTTCTTTCTTCCTTTCTAGTATTTGTCTTTTATGCTTTCCTTGACTTATTGCAATGGCTATGACCTCTACAACAATGTGGAATAGATATGGTAAGAGTGAAATCTTTACCTTATTTCTTATTTTAGGGGTGAAAGTTCAAGCTTGATTGTAGCTATAGGGTATTTTGGGCATTCGCTTTTCAGAAGGAGTAAGTTTCCTTATATCACTAGTTCACTGCATTTTAAAAGCTATTTTATATCACAGATAAACACGGAATATTGTAAAGACTTTTTCTATGTCTATCAATATGATCATATAATCTTTCTCCTTAGTCTGTTAATGTGATGATTTACATTGAATGATTTTTTTCAAATGTTAAACCAAACTTGCATTTCTGAAATACACTGAACTTGGTCATTATGTATTATCAATTTATAAACTGCTGGATTTGATTTGATAATTTAACCCTAAGCCCCTGCATAAAAACTGCATTAAAAAAGCAAAATATAACAAATTAGTGACTATGAAAAACACATTCTAAATTCAAAGACACTAATAGATCGAAAGTAAGAGGATGAAAAAATTATCATTCAACAGTAATCTTTAAAAAGCTGGAGTGGCTATATTAATATCAGAGAAAATAGACTTTAAGAGAAGTAACATGACTATCATAATGATAAAAGAATATATCAGGGAGAAAGAGTAGTTACGAATTTATATGCAACTAAAAACAGAGCCGTAAAAAAATGAGGCAATTCTGACAGAATTGAGAAGAGTAATAGATGCTTCAACAGTTATACCTGAATTTAATATATAGTTGGCCCTCAAACCACACAAGTTCGAACTGCATGAGTCCACTTATACGTGGATTTTTTCAATAACTACATTGGAAAAATCTTTTGAAAATTTGTGACAATTCAAAAAAACATTTTCTTTTCTCTAGCTTACTTTATTGTAAGAATGAAGTATATAATAGATAAACATAAAAAATATGTGCTAATTGACTATGTCATTGGTAAGACTTGTAGTCAACAGTAGGCTATTAGTAAAGTTTTGTGGGAGTCAAAAGTTATAAGCTGATTTGTGACTGCACAGTAGGTTGGCCGTCCAAGTCCTGCATTGTTCAAGGGTCAGCTGTAGTAGAATTAAACCATCTTTCCTAAATAAATGATAGAACACAGACAGAAAATCTATAAGAATATATAAGACTTGAAAAACAATATCAAATGACTTGACCTAACATATAAATGTACCCAATGCAGAAACGTACAGTTTTTTTCAAGCACACCTGCAACATTCTTCAGGATAGATCATGCGCTAGGCATGAAATAATCCTAATGAATTCAACGTAATCAAAATAATCTAAAGTATCTTCTCTGACCACACCAAAGTTAAATTATAAATCAACAACATGGAGAAAATGGGGAAATACTCATATACTTGGTAACCAAACACCACACTTCTGAATAATGTATGGATCAAAGAAAAAATAAAATATGAATTGAAAAAGTATAAAATAAAATGAAAACATGACATTAAAATTTATGTAATGTAATTAAAGCAATGTTTAGAGGGAAATTTTAGATTTAAAATCTTAACATTGAAAAGGAAGAAATATTTACCAAAATTAAGAATGAAAGAGGGAACATCACCACAGAATTTCAGAAGTCAAAGGATTATAAGAGAAGATTATGAACAACTTTATGTCAACAACTTAAACTTAGATGAAAAGGAAAAATTCCTAGAAAAGCATAAAGTATCAAAACTGAGTGAAGAAGAAGAAGAAAAAGAAAAAGTTTCTAAGCAAAGTAATTGAATTAGTAATTTTAGAACCTCCCAAAAATAAAGCCCAAGCCAGGATGTCTTTGCAGTGACATAGCCCTCTGATATCAAAGACTGACAAAGACATCACAGGAAAATAAAACTATCAACCAATATCCCTCATGAAAACTGATACCCAAATTCTTAGCAAAATATTAGCAAATTGATCCAAGTAACAAATAAGGATGATTTTATATGATAAGCAGTGTGGTTTATCATAGAAATATAAGATTAGTTGACATCCAAAAGTCAACTAATACAACATATTATGAGAATAAAGGAGAGAAATGACCATATCAATAGGTTCAGTAAAATCACTTGACAAAATTTAATACCCATTCATAACAAAAGTTCTAGGAATAGACAGTATCTTTCTCAATGTGATAAAGTGCATCTATGAAAAACCTATAGATTCCATCATATTTAATTATGAAAAAATGTTTTTAAGGTTGTGGAGAAGACAGGAATATTCACTTTTACCACTTACATTAAATATTATGCTAGAAGTTTTAGCCAGTGCAATAAGGTACGAAAAGGAAATTAAAAGGATACAGTTTTGAAAAGAAGAAGCAAAACTACTTTTATTCTCAGATAACATGAGCTTGCATATAGAAAATACTAAAGAATCTATAAAATTACCAATGAACTAATAAGCAAGTTTAGCGAGGTCTCAGGATACAAGATCAATATACAAAAAAATCAGTGTATCTCTATATACTATCTATGAACAATCTGAAGATAAAATTAAGAAAACAATCCCACTGACAAAAACATTAAAGAATATTTAGGAATAAATTTAACAACATAAATGCAAAACATTTACACTAAAAGTGTAAAACATTGGTAAGAGAAACTAAAGCAGACCTAAATTAATGGAGTGATATACTATCTTCATGAATTGGAAGTTTTAACAAGTGTAAGATGGCAATTACCTGCTTTCAGTTTATCACTGAGTATGGCCCTTATTTTATACCACACACAAAATTTAACTCAAAATGGATTAAAGACTTAAATGTAATGCCTGAAACTAAAAATTGTCCAGAAGAAAACATAAAGAAAAGCTCCTTGACATTAGTCTTGACAATGATTTTTTTAGATATGACACCAAAAGTACAGACAACAAAAGAAAAAAATAAACAAGTGGGGCAACATCAAACTAAACTGCTTCTGTATAGGAAAGGAAACAATCAGCAAAATGAAAAAAGCAAGTTATGGAATGGAAGAAAATATTTACAAAACATATATCCAATAGGATGTTAATATCCAATAGCATGTAGTCTATTTTAAAAATGGTCAAAGGACCTGAATAGATATTTTTCCAAAGATATACAAATGGTCACTGTCACTAATCATCAGGGAAGTGCAAATCAAACCACAATGACATATCATTCCTTCCCTGTTAGGATGACTATTATTAAAAAAAAGATAACAAGTGTTGATGAGGGTGTGGAGAAATTGAGAAATTGGAACCCCTGTGCATTTGTGGGTGGGAATGTAAATTGATATAGCCACTATGGAAAATACTATAGAATTTCCTCAAAACATTAAAAATAGTACTACTATATGATCCAGCAATCCCATTTCTGGGTACAAATCCAAATGAAATGAGATGAGGACCTCAAAGAACTATCACCACCATCATGTTCATTGCAGGAATATGCATAATAGTCAAGATATGGCCACAACCAAAGTGTCCATCAATGGACGAATGGCTAAAGAAAATGTAAATGAAAATGAAATACTATTCAGCCATAAAAAAGGAAGGAAGTCCTACCAATTGGGACAATATGGATGAACCTGGAGAACATTATGCTAAATGAAATAAGCCAGACACAGAAAGTGTATGATTTCACTTACATGTTGAACCTAAAAATGTCAAACTCATAGAACCAGAGAGTAGAATGATGGTTATCAGGGCTGGAGCATGAGGGAAATGGGAAGATATTGGTCAAAGGGTACAAACTTTCAGTTATGAGGTGAATAAGGTCTAAGCATCTAATGTATAGCATGATGACTATAGTTAATAGTAATACATTGTAAACTTGACATCTGCTAGGAGAGATCTTAAGTGTTTTTGCCCCCAAAAAGAAATGCCAAGGTGGTGAATGTATTAATTCATTGTGGAAATCACATCACAATGTACGCATATATTAAATCATTACATTGTACATTTTAAATATATACAACTTTCATTTGTCAATTCTACCTCAATGAAGCTGGAAAAAAGTAAAAGCCAAAAAAGCCCAAATAATAGGACTAAAAAAATAGATGCTAATAATAGAACTCCATCCTAGAGGTGAGGACAAAGTGGAAGAGGTCAGTGAACACCAGGAGTGGTAGTAGCTCAGCTGAGTCTTGAAGGATGGAGTGACCCAACGGAGAGAAGGAGGCATTCCGGGTGGAGATGACAGTCGGCAGAAGGCATGGAGGCTGTGTCTATGTGACGGCAGGAGCTGCCACTTGGCTAGGGTCTGAAGAGGAACTAAAGGGCAGAGGGAGATGGCCTGGCTGCCAGGGAGCCAGGTGCCGAAGGGGCTTAGCCTGCGGGCAATAGGGACCCAGGCTCTGGCATGCGGTGGGTGGGGAGGCCCACAGGAAACCATCGCTTTGAGCTCTGCCTTCCTGGCATAGTGGGGGCATTGATGAACCTTAACGAATGGAATAGATGAGGAGTGAACTACTTGTCTGAGTTTCAATCTCCCCAGCTACCAAAGAAGGGTGGGTAACTTCTGGTTCGTCCAAGATGGTTATGGGATAGTAAACTGGGTTGCCGGCTCCATCCCCTGCACCAGCTCCTGGTGGGGCCATATAAGGGAGATGGAGATGGATGGGCTGGCAAGTTCTGCGAGGAGTCATGGTGAGTCCTGGGCTGGGACCCTGTGGCTCTGCACGCCTGCAGAAGCCCTGTCAGGCCTAGACCCCAAGCCTGCCCCACACTGTGGTCCCTTCCCCACCCCTCATTGCCTCCCACACTGGCATCCTTGGTGCCTCTGCCTCCAGTCTTCATACCTATTGTCAATACGCATGCTGAACATACAGCTGCTGAAGGCCTGGGACGGGGTGAAGCAGGGTGTTGGGGACGGGGTGAGGCAGGGTGTTGGCAGGATTAGACCAGACAGACGCATGTTCTCGCTGGAATTTGCTCTGGTGTGGGGGTCAAAGAGAAAAATGTTGTTGTGGCGGTCATTCAAATCAACAAGGGGAGTGAAAACGGAGAAGGAAGCGAGGCACCAGAAAGCACAGGCTATAAAAATACTATCTCCCCAGCCAGCTGATGGGACAGCACCTCGGGGATGGGAAGCACCGCACGAGTAAACAAATACCCGAGGTCTCCTACCCGTGTAACAGGATCAGATGGAAAACACATTAAATGATGAAACCCTATTTAGAGGGTGCAAGTCAAAACAAATAAATTAACTTAGCATGTTATGAAACAAGGACAAGAGCACCCACTGCCCTTACGCCACCCCCACCCAATTCTAACCAGAGGTCTTCTTTCTGGCTTGAACCCTGGGGTTTTGGCAAAATTTTAAATGGCTTCAGAGTACAGCGCGTGCCTTCAGACCCAGCCCGGCTGTCTTTATTATGTGCATGGACTCCGTCAGTGTGGATGTCTGGCGGGTTCCCCAGCCCATGACCCTCTCTCGCTCCCAGACCCAGAACAGGGACAGCTCTCTCTGCCCCTGCAGGCCGCTGCCCACAGGCCTGCTTGGGGCCATGCCCCCGGGAAATGGGTGCTCGGGGGCTTGCTAGGCATGGTATCCCACCACTGTCCTTACTCTGACCCAGTCTGATCTCTGCCAGGTCTTGTGTCCTTTTCAAAACACTGCTCCATCGCTAATCTCTTCTTCCCTCCCCCAGCCTTTCTGAACTTCCAAGGGACATCTGGGAGATCCCTTCCCTTAGGGTCGGGAGCCCTTACACCACCTCACCAGTCACCAGAAAGCTCTGCTCCCCTCTTAAGAATTAGTTTAAATGCTTCCCCCTCTGGGAAGCCCGGGTGAGCCGAATAATGCCCCTCCCCTGAGAGATGCCTACATCCTGACCCCCTGAGCCTGTGAATATGTTACTTGTAGGTCAAGGGAGACACTAAGGTCGTAAATGACATTAAGGCTGCTGATCAGCTGACCTTAAAATGGGAGACAGTTCTGGATTCCCCAGGTGGACTCAGTGTAGCCACAGGGGTCCTTAGAGGTGAGCAGAGGAGGCAGGACAGGTGCGAACAGGATCAAGCCATTAAAGATGGAGGAAGGGGCCGTGAGCTCAGGAATGCATGTGGCCTCCAGAAGCTGGAAAGGGGGGCAAGGGAACAGATTCTCCCCTGGCAACAGCCTGGTGAGACCCAGGTCCTACTCTGACCTCTAGAATGGTAAGGGAGTACATTTGCTTGTTTGCAGCCTCCAAGTGGTGCTGATTGGTTGTAGCAGCAATAGGAAACTTGCACAAAAGCTTTCTCTCCGGCTCCTGCAGGAACAGGAAGGTGATCCCTCTGTTACTTTTACAGAGTTGAGCAGGTTTCTTGATGCTGCTATTTTGACTTGGGACATTATCTAATGGCTGAAAGAATATAAGCCAATAAACTTGCTTTTAAAACCTGTCTGGGTAAAGTAAGATCAGCCCCCCCCACCTTCGTCCTTCTACCTTCATTCTGTCCTTGACACCCACACCTCAGAGTCCACACCAAACTGTAACAGGGCCAGTGTTCTCCCTGCAATCTAAACCCATTTGAGGACAGATATTATGAAGCTGAAAAGGGCCAACCTCTGCCACCAACCCCTGCAGGCAGAAACCTACCTGGACTTGGGTTGGGACAGGGGGCCCAGAGGAGGCCACTTGCATCCTTTGGTGAGGAAAGAAGAGCTGTGGCTATTCTTGCTTGGAATGCAGCTCTCTGGTGGCACCTATGTCACTGTCTGGAACCGTGTTTGTCCCCCTCTCTTCCTGGTGGCAGGGAGGTGTCAAATTGACCACTATGTCCCCAGAACTGGAGCTGAACACAGTAGGAGCACTGTGCTGAATGATGAATGAAGAAATGAAAGAATAAAAACTGAGCAAAAATGAGGACATGGTTTCAGAAGGCATGGCTGTGGTGACAGCACCACACTCTCCGCGTGGAGGACACTTCTGGGTGGGCCTCCCTCCCGTCTGAAGCTGCTCTGCGGTGCATCGCTATGTATGACCCCAGGCGGACTCCTGGACCAGCCTTTCTGCCTCCCAGCCCAGGCACCCTGGTGGGCTTGCTCTCACCTCCTTCCTACACCCTGGCATCCCCATAGCGCACCTGCTTCCAGGACTGTGCCCCCCTGCTCCTGGCCCTCCGTGTCCCCAGAATCCAGCTCCAGAGAAGCGGCCCCATGAAGGTTGGCCGAGTGGAGTTCCCTGAGGCAGAGAGAGTGCCAGGCACAGGCAAGCACTCTGACATCAGGCTCCAGAAATGTGGCAAATCTGAAGCTATTATATTTGCATTATCTGTCCTCATTTCCTCTTAGCTTCCCCTGAGTTCGATTTTTTTTTGCTGAATTAATGAAAAGAGCACATGGCCTGTCCTTACTTCTTTCAGGGCACTTACTGCAGATAATGAAATCCTATGGGCATGGCTCTCTCCTGGGAGCTGGGATGGAGCTCAGAGAGGACACCATGTCCCCAGGTGTTAGCAGTGGGGACTGGAAGCAGAATTCAGGGGCCTGCAGGGCTGCCATGTGGAAGGTCCCTGACCCTCTAGGCCTCCCCACACAGAGGGGTGGCCCACCACGGAGCCTCAGTGATGGCAGGAATGACCCGCCCTCCTGTTGGGCCTTAAAGTTAGAATCCACACCACTGTCACATCGACAGATGAGCCACTTTGTGTCTGGCGCCTGGGACAGCAGAACAGACTCCGAGAGAGTGTGATACGCCATCTGAAGAGCCCTGGCTGGAGATGGGGGTGTGGTCAGTAATTGCACAAACCAGTGTATGATGGTTCTGGGCCCTCCAGTGGCTTCTTGGGCGGCACAGGGTCACCAGCAGCCCCTCTCCGGCTGAGGCTCCTGCGGCAGCCAGGAGCGTCGGTCACACCCTGCCTGCGAGTCCAGATCCAGATGCACACACGCTGAAGATGGCCCTGGGCTGCCATGCTGCAGTCAGGCTAGACCCCAGATCACTCACTCTCAGACCCAAGGAGCAGCCCCCAAATGGGACAGTGACATCACTCCCCTCCCCCTTGTCCCAGCTGCCACCCCTGAAACAGACAGATCCTCAAAGGGATCTCCAGGGAGGTCAGATAGACAGAGCAGGTGAGAGGCCAGGTTCAGGGACCCATCCCAAGGAGCGAAGGGACTTTCTGGTGCTGGGGGCTCTGGCAGGGCAGGCAGGGTGGGCCGCCAGCAGGATGACACCACATGTCCCTGACAAGTGGGTGTGGACAGTCCCTGGGAACCAGTCATCAGAACAGGCTGCCTGCCCAGGACGCCTTCTTCAGGGCAGGGAGGCACCCTCAGAGGGAGGCCCATGTGCCTTACATGTTGCAAGATGACGGGAAGCTTTTATCCAGAAGCTTCTATGGGAAGCAGCACACAGTGGGTCTGACAGGGAAGATGGGGAGAGGTCCCCGGCCAAATGTGGGCAAAACCAAACCCAAACCCACAGGAAGTCTTTTTATTTACCCGCATGATGTCCAGGTTGAAATTGCACAACCAAATTCCATCAATATACAATGAAACAGATTTCCTGACCGAAATATTGGTCGTAAACATGTTTGCACTTTGCTCTCCCGATCACACCTACATTCATCTGTCGTGTGACTGAAAAAAGATGACCCTGGCCACTGCAGTTAATTTTTACCAGCCACTTTTGGTAAACAGGGGATTTAGCAGAGTTTTATTTTTCCTTCCAGAGCATCAGCCTCAATATGTTTGTAGTCTAACTTATAAAAAGCATTTTCTTGGAAACTCCAGGAAATGAATGGCTCATTTTTCCTGGCAGCCTGAGGTGAGGGTACTAGATTACCTTCCACTGATTAAAGACAAGCATACTGCCTCTAGGCAAAGAGAAAAGGAAAAGAAAAACAAAGCCCATTAGCTAAAGGGGATCGTGACATAAGTGGTGTAGACAAGTTGGATCTTCTTTGCTCCCTGACTGTTGTTCCCATATGCCACGGAACAGGATCTGATGGAGCTGAGGCCACATCTTGCCTGAGAGTCCTTCTAGGAGATAACAGCCTAGTCGTTTACTGAGGACCCACTGTATGAAAAGCGAGTCTGTGTCACAGCCTTTACCTTGTCTTTATGGGATGTGCTGTCTTTTAAAATTGTGTTAAAATATGCATATAGTGTCCTCTAAGATGACACTTTCATCCAATTTCCCATTTGAAAAGTGCCCTGCAAGGTAGGAGGTGTTAACATCATTTTGCAGCTCCAGTAACAGACTTGGAGGATCAGGTTTCCTCCCAGTGTGTAGAGGCAGAAAGAGAACGCACCCTCAGGCCTGCCTGGGCCAAGCCTCACTCTCAGAAAACGCTGTACCAGCGGCAGTCACTGTCTAGGTCCTCAAAGGTCTGCAGAGTGGGGGCAGGTTCCTCGAGAGGAGATGGGGTTCAGGGGGATCACTGGCCACTTATTTCCTGCCCACACACTGGCAAAAACAGACACACGCACACACACAGCCATGTGCTCAGCTGGGAATATCCACGGGTCACCCCCTCAACCCAAGGAAAGAGGAGGAAGGCCAGATGCTATCAGTGGGAAGCAGGCCGGCTTGGGAATCTGGAGCTGAGCTCTGAGCCCCAGCTCTGCCTGTCAGCAGCTTGGCCACATGGGATAAATCTCTCTATCCATCCTGTACAATGAACGGCTGCCCAAGATAATTTCTAAGGTCCCTTTAGTTTTACATTCTATGATTCTATGAATATTGAGAGTGGATTTTAAATGCGAAATGGAGTACGTGAAGGCTGAGTATTTCTCGAGATTTAAAATGTCTCTCTGCTAATTGAAACTAATTCTCCAAACTGCCCATTAAAAGCCCCAGGCTGATTTTTCTATCTGATGGACCCTGACAAAGTGGCGCATCAAGACAGCGCGGCCCCCGGGGTGCGCTCACACGAGCCTCTGCTCTTCCTCCGCAGCGGGGCTCCTGCTAATTTATATTAATGCATCTCCGCTTTCCCTGTACGCCCTCGCCACAGCCTTCCCCACATCCTATGCCACTCAAATCACATAATGCACTGCCGCCGCTCTTTCCCTCGCTTCCCTTCCGCTGCTTAGAGCCTGGCAGACTAATGGCCGTAATCATCCTGATGAGCATTTAACAGTGATGGCTGCTGCTCTCAACAGAATGCAGTGCTTCTTCCAGAGAAGGGACATTTAAATCCTACTGACTAGGTAAGTGGGGTAGAGAACGGCGCTGACCCCGAAGCTGGTGTCCGGAGGGCAGGCGGCCAAGAGCTAGGAGTAGCAGCAGGAACATGGAGGAAAAACAGCAGTGAAACAAAAGGCAGAAAGGCATGACAAGGTTTAGAGGTTCTGTGTTCACCTTCCCCAGCCCTCCGCGTCAGGGAGCCTTCTGGAAGTAGTACCTTCCACCCTGGAGGGCGTTGAGTTTCAAGTTGTTTAAATATATGAAGAGCAAGTCTGCGCTGCAGCATTTACCCTGTCTTTGTGGGATGTGCTGTCTTTTAAAATTGTGTTAAAAGACTCATAACATAAAATTTACCATCGTGACCATTTTTAAGTGTACAGTTCGGTGCATTAAGCACATCCACGCTGTTGTGCCACCATCACCACCTCCATGTCCACGGCTTTCTCATCATCCCAGACAGAAGCTCTGCTCACACCGAACACTAACTCCCCAGTCCCTCACCCCCAAGCCCCTGGTATGTGATTCCCTCCTGGGTTTCCTAATGTATTCTGGTCTATTCCATTAAACAAATGCTGGCCAGGACTCAGTAGCAATCTACATTTTGAAGAACAGTAGGCTTCTCATTTCTGCCAGGGAAACTGAGGCACAAAGTGATGAAGCAGCCTACCCCAACTGAACAGAGAGCCAGGGGCCAACAGAACAACAAGGCGAGCAGCCAGGCACCAACCCCAATGGTCACTTGACTTTCACTGTACTTCATGTGTTGCCGATACAGGTTTCCCTCTCCCTTCCTGTCATAGGAAATTAAGATGCACAGGAGTGAGGAGAATGGCACAGAACCACTGGTGTGGCCTCCACTGAGCATTGACAAGGGCTCCTAGGTTCCCATGACCACTTGACATTTCTATAAAAGAACTGGAGTATTAGGTAATGTTCCTTTCTTCTCCCCATTCCCAGGCATTCTTTCCTCACAGGTATCCTGAATTTCACCATTCTGAATTTGGTGTGTGTTTTTCCAGTTCACTGTTTTCATGTTTACACCTACAGAAAGAGATATCCATGAATAATTCATAGTGTTGTTTGCAGTGTGTTTTTAAACATTTTCATAAATGATATTACACAGTAAGCTTGCTTTTCCACTCAGCATTATGTTTTTGAGATGTAATCGTGTTGATATGAGTGTGTATGTGTGTGTGTGCATGTGTGTAAACTTAGGTTGTTTCCAATTTATTTTCCTATTACAAACAATGCTGCAATTATGCACAAGTTTCTCTAGGTAATACATCTTGAAGAGGAATTGCTGAGTCTTTGTGAACATGCATTTCCAATTCCAATTTTGCTTTGGATATGGACAAATTGCTTTCCAAAGTGGTTGAATTAATTCACCCTTCTACCAGCAGTGGGTGAGAATTCCTTTTATGCCTTATCTTCACTCTGAATATTGTCAGTCTTTTAAATTTTTTACCAATCTGATTAATGTGAAATGTCCTCTTGTTTGCTTTAAATCACATTTATCTGATTATTAGTAAGGCTAAGCATATGTGCATTAATAATTTTTATTTTCTTCTGTCAACTGTTCATACCATCAATGGAACAGAATAGAGAGCCCAGAAATAGACCCATATACACATTGTCAAATGATCTTTGACGAAGGAGCAAAAGCAATACAGTAGAACAAAGACAGTCTTTTCAGCAAATGGTGCTGAAAAAATGGACATCCACAATGCAAAAAAAAAATGTATCTGGACACAGACCTTATATGCTTCATAAAAATTAATTCAAAATTGATTATAGACCTAAATGAAAACATAAAACTGTAAAACTCCTAGGATATAACAGAAAACCTAGATGACCGCGGTTACAGCAGTGACTTTTTAGATATAACACCAAGAGCACAATCCTTGAAAGAAATAATTGATGAGCTGGACTTCATTAAAATTAAAAAATTCTGCTCTGCTAAAGACAATGTCAAGAGAATGAGAAAATAAGCTACAGAATGGGAGAAGATGTTTGCAAAACATATATCTGATAAAGGGCCTGTATCCAAAATAAAAAGAACTCTTAAAACTCAATAATAAGAAAACAAACAATACAATTAAAAGATGGGCCAAAGACTTTAATAGATACCTCACCATAGAAGACATACAGATATCAAAAAAGCATATGGAAAGATGCTCCATATCAAATGCCATCAGGGAAATGTGAACCAAAACAACAATGAGATATCACCAGGCAATTATTAGAATGGCCGAAACCCAGAACAGTGACAACACCAAATACTGGTGAGGATGTAGAGCAACAAGAACTCTCACCCGCTGCTGGTGGGAATGCAGCATGGTAACAGTCACTCTGGAAGACAGCTGGAGTTTACTTACGAAAACATAGTTTTACCATTTGATCCAGCAATTGCTTTTCTTGGTACCTACCCAAAGAAGTTAAAAACCTGTACCTCCACAAAAACCTGCACGCAGGTGTTTATAGCAGCTTTATTCATAATTCCAAAACTTTGAAGCAACAAGATATCCTTCAGTAAGTAAATGGATAAATAAGCTTTGTACATGTAGAGAAAGGACTGTTACTCAGCACTGTAAGGAAGGGAGCTACTAACCTATGAAAAGACACAGAGGAACTTTAAATGCATGTTACCAAGTGAAAGAAGCCAATCTGAAAAGGTTATACATTATATGAGTCCAACTTTATGATATACTGGTAAAGGCAAAACTATGGAGACAGTGAAAAATCAGTGGCTCAGGGGCTGGGGTGAGATGGAGGAGTAGGAAGATCACAGAGGGTTCTGGGGCAGTGAAAACACTCTACATGATACTGTGATCACATGTATGATACTAGGATATATGCCATTACATTTTTGTCCCAACCCATAGATGGTACAACACCAAGAGTGAACTCTGTGGTATACCACAGACTCTGGGCTATCATGATGCATCAATGTGGGGTCACCAGTTGTAACAAACATCCCATTCTGGTGGGGGATGTTGATAATGGCATATGTTATGCATGTGTGGGGGAGTGGGCATATGGGAAATCCCTGTACCTTCCTCTTAATTTTGCTGTGAACCTAAGGCAGTTCTAAAAAATAAAGTTAAAAAGAGATAATTGACTGTTAAAAGCAAAAATAATAATGCTTTGTGGAGTTTATCAACATTTGAAGAAATAATATGTAGGACAGTAATAACACAAAGAATAGGAGGGGAAAGGGAGACATACAGTTTGTATTTCTTACTGAATACATGAATCTGTACATTCTCTTAATGCATACTGTAATAGATCAGCTATGCATATCATAAATCCTAAACCAGCCTTCAAAAAACCTAAAGAGTATTACAGCTAATAAGCCTATAGATGGGGTAAAATGAAATGCTAAAATTACTCAATCCAAAAGAATGTAGAAAAATAGGAAAAGGAACAAAAAATGTACGTGAGAGAAACAAGTAGGAAGATTATTAAAGATAAATTAAGATGTAAATAGTCTAAATGAACAATTAAAAGCAAAGATTGTCAGACTGGATAAAAAAGCAAGACTTAAGAGTTCCCATTTTCTCTCTGACATGTAAAGCGCTTGAAAGTGATCGCTGCCAGCTGGCTACAACAATACCAGCAACAAAAACTGAACAAAGTAAAAATCAATGCTTTTTGCTGGACCCATCAGAGAACTGAGGTCACAGGACAAACCATCTGCCCAAAATGGGAAAGACAGGAGAACACAGTCACAGCTGAGATCTGCTCATCTGGAGCAGAAGCCACTGGAGCAATAAACTGGTAGAAATACTTAAATGGTAATTGTGACAAATTGTCAGACAGTAAGTGGACAAGAACAAAAATGATAAATCCTGGGGGTCATCTTCTTCTTAACAGGGGGCCACAATTGAGTGGATTTTATCTCCAATCCCACGAGGCTATCACCTTGAAGAGACAAGAGAAAAATTCCCTTCTGTCTCAGGCAAGAAGAGGGGAAAATGAACTATTTTAGATACTCTCAGAACATCTCCATAACAAAGGCCCACTCAGCAGGGAAACACTTTATCCAGCTGCTTCTAAGCTAGGAGGAAGGGCAGTTACCCAACTCCAGTCCCCTCTAGCTTTCCTTTCTCACTTAAATTGGTCAGGAAAGGAAGAAGCTAAGAAACACTTGTGAAGGTCACAGCCCAGGGACACAGGTCCACTAAAATTTAATCATAAGAGTACAGAATGCTTCCCCTCCATATTTTCCTGCATATGAGCAGGGTTCCAATATAATGCCCATGGACTACAGCTTAAAGAACTGCAAGGCACAGATGATATTTAGGAAGCAATTCTTAGAGAAATCCAAAGGCAATACAAAAGATAACAACAAGGACACTAGCGGAATTTGAAGCCTCTGGAACTTACATCTATAGCAAACACTGAACACGGTTCATCCCAGCCCAACAAACATCAAATCACATGCTGAAAGCCCATTTACCTAAATTATTATTACCAGAGGCATCATATTGGGATTTCCACAAAATAATTATAAGGCATTTTAAAAGGCAAGAAAAAAGAAAATCAAACTATATGCTGTCTGCAAGAAACCCTATTTAAGTATAAAGACACAGAGAGATGAAAATAAAAGGATGGAAAAAGATATATCATACAAATCCTAATGATAAGAAAACTGGAGTGTCTATGTTAATAAGAGATGAAGTAGATTTCAAGATAAGGAATATTCACAGAAGAAAGAGGGACATTTTGTAATGAGAAGATGCTCAGCTTATCAGTATGACAAAACAAAAAACAAAAACATGTATGCTTCCAGTAACAGAGCCTCAAAATATGTGTAGCAAAAAAACTGAGAGGACTGAAGGAAAAATGAAAATGCACAATTATTTGATATTTCAATATTCCTCTCAATAATTGAGAGAAAAAGTACATAGAGAATAAGTAGAAGGAGTAAGAATTCCATTGGACTTCTCTTCAGAAACTATGGGAGCAAGAAGAGAGTAGAGTGGAATATCTAAGTATAGAAAAAAATCCACAAACCTAGAATTTTGTATCCAGTAAAGTTATCTTCCAAAAGTGAAGTAGAAAAACTTTTTTAGACAAATAAAAATTGAGGGAATTTGTTGCCAATAGACTTGCCTTAGAAGAAATGTTCTTCAGCTAGAAGG
Organism: Smutsia gigantea; assembly: GCA_032199065.1. Classification (NCBI taxonomy): domain Eukaryota; kingdom Metazoa; phylum Chordata; class Mammalia; order Pholidota; family Manidae; genus Smutsia; species Smutsia gigantea. Next base: position 4,505 of record JAVSCE010018563.1, on the reverse strand, counting down.
AAAAAGATGTAGATCGGAAACTTGAATCTACAAAAGAAGAATAAAGAGAGGTAAAACTAAACCCTTGTTTTTGTTACTCTTAATTGAACTCATTGACAAATGTTCAAATTAATAGGAACAATGTGCTTGGGGATTAGACTTATGGAAAAGTAAAATGAATGGCCGCCACATTATAAAAGACAGGATGGAAGAATTGAGAATACTCTGTTACAAAATATCTGCATTCCCCATGAAAAAGTGTTGTGTTATTTCAAAATGGACTTGGATTCATTGCAAATGTATATTGCAAATTCTGGGGCTGTTACTAAAAAAGTTTAAATGAAAAAAAGAAAGAAATATAATTAATATGCTAAAAGAAGAGAAAATGGAATCATGAAATGCTCAATTAAAACCACAGAATGCAGAAAAACAGTGGAAGACAAAAAAGAAATAAAAAACAAGGGCTGTGAATAGAAAACAGTAACAAACATGATAAATATTAGTCCAACTACTGTGGTCTGAATGTTGGTGTCTCCCCAGAAATGTGTGTGTTGAAATCCTTCCTAACCACCAAGATGATAGTATTAGGAGATGGGACTTTGAGAGGTGCTTAGGTCATGAGGGTGGAGCCTCATGAACTGGACTAGTGCCCTACAAAATAGGCTCCAGAGACATCATAGCCCTTTCCATCATGTGAGGGCATCACAGTAAGGTCAGCTGTGAACCAGGAAAAGGGCCTTCACCAGAAAGCAACCATGCTGGCACCCCAATGTTGGGCTTCAGTACTGACAACTACGAGCAATAAATTTCTGTTAATGAGCCACCCAGTCTGTGGCACTTTGTTACAGCAGCCCATATGGACTGAAACACTACCTGTATCAATAATCACTTTAAACACCAATGGTCTAAGTACACCAACTGAAAGACAGAGATTGCCAGAGTGAACAAACACAAGACCCACTATAAACTGTCCACAAGAAATCCACTTTAAATGTAAAGATTCAGATAGGCTAAAAGTAAAGGGATAGAAAAAGTTATACAGTGCTAACACATCAAGGGAAAGCTGAAATAGCTGTTTCAGACAAAGCAAGGAAAATGATCAGAGATTTAAAAAAAAGAAAGGGCATTGGATAATGATAAAAGGACCAATTCTCCAAGAAGACATAGCAATCCTTGACGTGTACACACTTAAAAAAAACAGGGTTACTCATGAGGCAAAATGTGCTGGAACTACAAGAAGGAATAGGTTAATCTACTCTCATAGTTGTAGACTTCAGCACCACCCTATCAGTAATGGACTGGCCCGGCAGACGGGAGGTCAGTAAGCACAGAGCTGGACCATAACGCACTATCAACCAGCTGGATCTAACTGATATCTATAGACTCCTTTAGTCCGCAGCAGCAGAACACACACTGTTTTCATGGAATGTTCATCAAGGCAGATCAAATTCTAGGTCATAAAAACATATCTCAACAAGTTTAAAAGAATAGAAATAATAATGTACAGCCTCAGACCACAGTGGGATTAAACTAGAAGTCAGTAGCAAAGACACTGGAAAATCTCAAAATTCCTGAAGATTAAACAAAACACTTCTGAGTAACACGTGGATCACAGAAAAGTTTCAAAAGATGTTAACAAGTGTGTTGAACTAAGTGAAGATAAAAATGCAACTTAACAAAGTTTGTACGATGCAGCAAAAGCAATGTTTAGAGAAAAGTTTTAGCACTGTATGTAGGTATTAGAAAAGAAGATCTAAAATCCACCATCTCAGTTTTCATCTTAGGAAGCTAGAAAAAGAAGGGCAAATTAAGTCCAAAGTGAGCAGAAGAAAAGAAATATTAAAAACTAGAGTAGAAATCAATAAACTTGAAAACAGGAAATTAGTAGAGAAAGTCAACAAAACCAAAAGCTGCTTTTTTTTTTTATTAACCACTAGCTAGGTTAATTAAGAAAAAGGAAGAAGACACAAATTATAACATCAGAAATGAAACAGAGGCCATCAGTACTAATTCCATGGACATTAAAAGGATTATAAAAAATTCTGTTCCCACAAAACCAAGATGAAATAGACCAATTCCTTGAATATACATTTTACCAAAATTCACATAAGTAGAAATAGATACTCTCAATAGATTTACATCTATGAAAAAAAATGGAATCAGTCAACAATAACCTTAAAAACAGGAAGTGCTAGGCCCTAGCCTGTTCACTGGTGAATTCCACCAAACATTTAGGGGAGAAATTATCCAATTCTTTAAAATCTATCCCAGAAGGTAGGAGCAGAGAGAATACTTCCTAACTCATTCCATGAGGTCGGTATTACCTTAACATAAAACCAGACAAAGACCAATATAAATAATAAACAGAGATGGAAAAATCCTCAACAAAATATTAGCAAATCCAATCCAACAATGTATAAAAAGAATTACACACCATGACTAAGTGGGATTTATTCCAGAATGCAATACTGAATTCTTTGAAAATCAATTAACATAATCCATCATATCAACAGGCTAAAGAAGAAAAATCTTATATGACTAGATGAAGAAAAAGCATTTGAAAAACTCCACTACTCATTCATGATTTTTAAAAAATACTCTCAGTAAATTAAGAATAGAGGGGAACTTCCTCTATTTGATAAAGAACAAGTATGAAAATAACAGCTAACATCACACTTCAGGGTAGAAAACTAGATGCTTTGCCACTAACATGAAGCATAAGGCAAGGGATGTACCCTCTCCCCACTCTTTTTCAACATTGTACTAGGAGTCTGAGCCAGACAAGAAAAGGAAATAAAATGTATACAGATTAGGTGGGAAGAAATAAAAGCCTGCTTGAAGATGACATGACTGTCTATGCAAGAAGAGAATCAGCAAAAGCCTTTGGGAACTAATACAAATCATAGCAAATCTGTAGGATACAAAAATCATTGGTTTCTCATATAGCAGCAATGAACAATTAGAATTCGACATTAAAAACACAATACCACTTTCATTAGCAACAAAGAAATAAATACTTAGGTATAAACACAATAAAATAGGTTCAAGATCAATGAGGAAAACAGCAAAACTCAAATGAAATAAATAATAGATCTAAATAAATGGAGAGCTATTGCGTGTTCATGGATAGGAAGACTCAATATTGTTCAATTGTCAGTTCTTCCCAACTTGATCTATAGACTTAACACACTCTCAATAAAACTCTCAGAAAGTTATTTTTTGAATATTAACCATCTCATTCCAAAGTTGACATGGAGAGGCAAAAGATCCAGAAAAAACAACTGAATATTTAAGGAGAACAAAGCCAGAGGACTTCAATACCTACTATAAAGCTACAGTAATCAAGATAGCCTGGTATTGGTGAAAGAGCAGACAAATAGGTCAGTGGAACAGAATACAGAGCCCAGAAATAGACACACATAAATACAGCCAGCTGATCTTTGACAAAGGAACAAAGATACTTCAAAGGAGAAAAATAGTCTTTTGGAACTAATCCAAATCATAGCAAGTTTATAGGACATTACATTTATCAAATGTAAGATGATAAATGCAGGATTTATTTACCAACAATTCTTTTCAACAAATGGTGCTGGAACAACTAGGCATACACATGCAAACAAATAAATCTACATACAGGCTTACATCCTTCACAAAAACTAATTCAAAATGGATCATAGACTTCAATGTAAACCACAAAACAATAAAACTTCTAGAAGATAACATAGGAGATAACATAGATGACCTTGGGTATGGTGATGACTTTTTTAAATTAATTTTTTTATTAAGGTATTTATATACAATCTTATGAAGGTTTCACATGAGCAACATTGTGGTTACTGCAGTCACCCATATTATCAAGTCGCCCCACACACCCCACTGCAGTCACTGTCCATCAGTGTAGTAACATGCCAAAGAGTCACCACTTGTCTTTTCTGTGCTATACTGCCTTTCCCGTGACCACCCTACATTATATGTGCTAATCATAATACCCCTTAATTCCCTTCTCCCTCCCTCCCCACACACTTTTCCTAACCCCTTCCCTTTGGTAACCACTAGTCCCTTCTTGGAGTCTGAGTCTGCTACTATTTTGTTCCTTCAGTTTTGCTTTGCTGTTATACTCCACAAATGAGGTGAATCATTTGGTACTCGTCTTTCTCCACCTGGCTTATTTCACTGAGCATAATACCCTCTAGCTCCATCCATGTTGTTGCAAATGGTAGGATTTGCTTTCCTCTTATGGCTGAATAATATTACATTGTGTATATGTACCACCTCTTCTTATCCATTCATCTGCTGATGGACACTTTGGTTGCTTCCATATCTTGGCTATTGTAAATAGTGCTGCGATAAACATAGGGGTGCATATGTCTTTTTCAAACTGGGCTCCTGCATTCTTAGGGTAAATTCCTAGGAGTGGAATTTCCAGGTCAAACAGTATTTCTATTTTTAGTTTTTTGAGGAACCTCCATAGTGCATTCCACAATGGTTGAACTAATTTACATTCCCATGAGCAGTGAAGGAGGGTT